>JASCZW010003382.1:0-216755 GCA_034211315.2 Aedes japonicus | reverse complement strand
ATGGTGATTGAAACATTGCTGAGATCAGCGTCTTTTTGGAGCCTGCATTAGCACACAGATTGTGCATTTCCAGTGTTACTCCAGTTGCAATCAAAATTAGTCACTTATACATGGTCTAGTCTACGGCTGCTTTGCAGTCGTTCACTGCATAGCGGCTGCCGATCAAATTTGTCATGACCATGAATAATGCTTCGTCACTGCAGTTTCAGTAGGCCGGCTGCAGGTATGTGTGAGTGTGTGTTACACCTAGTTTGAATAGAACAATGATTGCTAACAATCGTTTCAATATATTTTTATACTGATGAACATTAATGTTATCACTGTATCAATTCAGGGAGATCCCATGCAATGTTATTTATATTTTTATTTCAAATCGATAGATAAGCTTGAAAATAGCTATCGTATGTTGAAAAAATAAACAAATTATTTACATTTTTCATCTAAAAAAAACCAACGTATCTGAACCGGTAGAACAATGGGCGCTTCAGAAATTGTAGCTAACAAAGTATTAATCATGGTAAATTTGGAAGAATGGTAATCATCGCATTTTCCACAAATAAAAACTTTAACTCTACCTCAACTTATGTTCCGAGGTAGAAATGATCAGCTGAACCAGCAGGATAGAGATCTAAAGAGCTAATAATAATAATATTGTTACCCGGAATGCGGAACGATTCCGATTTTGGCAACACCCATCTGCGGGCCATATCGTAGAACTGATTCGAATAACGATCCAGATGCGGAATTATGAGTCACCACGATCAATGTCTTCCTACACGGAGTCCGACATCAAAGACACACACACACACACATAGCCGAAATTCCTCCCATTATATGCAAATGTACGAGCAAAACACAAATGCGGTTTCGAATAGATCAGCGAAATTCCGACCGATCAAAGTCGAAATGGTATCAGCAAATACAGCTGACCACTATTGTGCTGTTGCCTTGCTGCCGCATATCGACCACATGTATCTACAATGGCTTGACTGTTCCGCATTGATCACCGGTAATTAACCTTGCCGCGCAACCTATATCGTAAATGTATGAACGAATTCACTAGTCGTCAGTCTAATCTGATTCGTCACTGGCCTTGCAACTTTTCCACCGCCATCGTTCAATTGATCATCATCTTCGGAATCGTTGTTGCCCTAGCTTTAGTATTTAAATCCGAATTTAATCAATCACAAGGCCCGCAAGACGAATCCGAACCAAACATGGTCACGCACGGTTTTATTCACGTGGACACAATGATAAAAAAATGAATGGAGATCTACTTACGCTTCGCAGTACGGGAGTTTGTTGAAACCTTTGTATGTTTTCATGTTCAGTGTCATACCGCACTCGTGACATCGGAAACATGTTTTGTGCCATGTCTAGAAAAAAGAGAGAGAAAAAAATTGTTCAGTTACTGGGATCAATCACTATGACGGCGTTGATTAGTGAAAAGCTGATTAATATTTTGATGAATCTGATTAGCTGGCTGACAAATCGTGCCTATTTAGCGATGATAAGGCCGGGTTGAACTTTGTGGCCGATAAAGTACATAAGCTTTATTATCAACATCAGCAGTTAACACATTTGTTTTGAAAATTGTGTCGATCATATTTGTACCGTTTGTATAATCACGCGTGTGGATGATGGATTATGAAGGATTTGAAAGTATCTACGGGACTGCCAGGCTGTCTACAAACGGAGAAAATAGGACCACACAGAAGTTTCATCCATGGTTACAGAATCAGAGGCTCTTGGTCAAAAGTTCTGTTCGGACCGGGACCAGATACACTGTATTTTTCCCAGCAGCTTTTCTAGCAGCTAAAACTAATTTTTTATTTAGTAACTTGTATGTTTTTAGATGTAACATTTACTTACAAAAAGTAGTTTAATTCTGTAACCCTCGTGCTACGGACAATGGATTTTGTGTGTTTCGTTCCTAGGCTTAGTTCAAGTTATTTATTTAGTTTCATTTACTGATTTTTTAATTTTAGTCATACTCACAATAGTTTACCTTCTATTTTAAGATCAGAACTATGCCAAATAAGTGTAGATAAATAGGATAGCTATAATTTAATTCGATTTAAGATAGATTTAAGCCAAAGTTTTCCATAGACACTAGATGATGAAATAGATTTAGTTTACTCCTTAATTTTTAACTGCATGTTGTAAATATAAGGTGTAAACGTATTTTTCACTCACGTAATTTCTTAACTTGAAACTAAGTTCACTACTTTTAACGAAAATTTAACTTTAATCAATATAACAATCTTTTTGGTTCCCCTAACTGCGTATTGTCGTTGTGATCTATTGTCTCTATTGACGGGATCTCATAATGCCATGATAATTTATAAACCGGTGAGAACCGCTTCATTATTCTCTTTACCGGTGTTGCCAGAATAAGTTCAATCTGTTCAACGAGTTCACTTTGAAGAAACACATTTAAAAATATTGTTATGAGTGTCTTAGTAGAACGGATGGAAGTGTAAATCAAGGATGATGTAAACTAACAATTGATTCTTAAATACAAATTGAGATGCTTTTTTAAATAACGCTTGAGTCACTTTATATCTGTACGCAAAAAAAGGGATCTATCTCGAAAACTAATCTAAACACATAAAAATGAATTTCTGTCCGTCCGTCCACTTGTCTGTCTGTCTGTCTGTCCGCCTGTCTGTCTGTCTGTCTGTCTATCTGTCTGTCTGTCTGTCTGTCTATCTGTCTGTCTGCCTGCTTGCCTGTCTGTCTGTCTGTCTGTCTGTCTGTCTGTCTGTCTGTCTGTCTGTCTGTCTGGGTTTTTGGGGCCGGAGAAGGTTCATATGATGGTTTGATACCCCTCCCTCCTCTGAAAATGGGAGCATTACTCGAGAACTAAACAAGTAATCGGAACCAAATTTGGCAGGTGCATGTTTTTGACGGCAAGAAATGTTTCTATGGTCATTCAAAGCCCCTCCCTCTCTGAAAGGAGGGTACTATACAAATGAAATACAAATTGCAGCATAACGTGAGAAACAACCTAGCAAATGGAATCAAATTTAGCATGTGTAGATTTTTGAAGGCAAGAAATGTTTCTATGGTGGTCTGAAAAGGGGGCTCCCAACCAAATTAAACACAAACTTCTGCATAACTCAAGAATTATGAACCAAATGGAATCAAATTTTCACAGGAGAGAAATATTTCTATGGTGGTGTGAAACCCCTCCGCCCTCAGAAAGCCATACAACTGAAACACAAATTTCTGCATAACTCGAGAAGCAAATGGAACCAAATTTAGCAGGTAGAGGTTTTTGAAGGCAAGAAATGTTTTTATGTTAGTTTTAAGCCCCTCCGCCCTCTGGAAAGAGGGCTTCAATACATTTTTTCGTATAACTCTGGAACAAATCAAGTAAATGTCCAAATGCGGAATGTGGAGGTTTTTGGAGGCAAGAAATGTATCTATGGTAGTTCATATCATAATCCGACAACACCTCCATAGTTCCACTCCCACTGCTATGATCCTGCCGGGTTGATAATATGCCGCTCGCGGAAATTTTTGAAAACGCAGCGTCACACGGTCGATTAAGCCAATTTCAACGACTTAACGATTTCTGAACCTGACCCTGTGGGATTTTAGAAGTGGGTGACCAAAATTATTTTCGGTTTGCGGTTTCCATCAGTTTTGCTTGATCTTTGAAACATAAAGAATCGTGATTTTCTGCACTGAAAGAGGAAGCATTTCAAAAGACTGATGTCAATACATTCTAGCTTCGACCACTAGGAGCGCTGCAGTAAAATAGATAGTACGTCCAGATATTAAATGACTCAAGGCTTATCACTAGCACTCGGCGCTGAAGAAGTCTGTAAGTCGCAGACGAAACAGAACTATCTGTCAAAAGATAAGCTTTTTAGTGAAAGTTCAATGAACTTGCTGGCGTTTAGAGTAAAAGTTTAATCGAGTATTTAAATTTGTTATAGACTGTTCCAGAAAGTATAAGCACACTTCCAAAATAAAAATAAAAGCATGTTTTTTAGTTTGAATAATTTTATTTGGCAAATCATATTTGTATTTGTGTTTTATATGATATTTTACTCTCGTTTAACCAAAATATTATTCATAGCCAAGACTCCTAACTTTTCCTTGAACATGACCCATAAGCTTCTGCACAGTGGTACTTCCCACCATTTTGACCACTTTTGGCAAACTTTTTTAATTTTTGGATGTCGTCCGCTGGTTTTATGAATTTTCGAAGCTTTGCTTTGGTTAAAGTCCAAAAAGTCTCGGTTGACCGTGCCTACGGGCAGTTTGGCGGATTCATGTCTTTCGGCACGAAACATACATTTTGACTTTTGTACCATTCTAAAGTGTCCTTTGCGTAATGACAAGACGCCAAATCATTGCAAAACACTACTTGACCTTCGTGCTGCCTGATCATCGGCAATAATCGCTTCTGGAGACATTCCTTAACGTATTTCTGAGTGTTCATCGTCTCCGTTGTGATGTACGGACTAGATGTTTTACCACACTCGCATATTGCCTGCCAAACCATAACCTTTTACCCAATTTTTCGGTAAAATTTGCCTACTCCGTTTCGGGGATGTCTTTGTCTTCGCTTACAGTATAGAATTGTGGTCCGGGAAGCGTTTTGTAATCTAGTTTCACATACGTTTCATCGTCCATTATAATACACCCAGAATTTCTACAAAATAATGAATCGTAGAGTTCGCGGGCTCGAGGTTTCACGGCCTGTTTTGGGTTCCTTTTAGGTTTTTTCTGCTCCTGGTATGCTTTTAGCCCAAGTCTTTCTTTGGCACGCATGACGTTACTCGACGAGATCCCTAGTTTATTCGCAACATTCCGTACGGAAGTCGGTGGTTTTTGATCTTTTTATCGATATCGGGACTAACAGGACCGGATTTCCGACCACTCTTCGGCGCATCTTCAAACGTACACTGTTCTCTATATTTTCGAATCGCAGATCGTGCCGCTCCGACGCTTACACCCTCTTCCATGGCCAATTTTCTCAAGGAGAGTCCGCTCACAGTGTACATTTGTGCACGATACTTTTCGTTATTCCGGAGTAAGACCGCGCATTTTGATAGGTAACACAAAACTGAGCACTTTTTTGATGCTATGTCATTTAGAAATGTGCAAACAAAATGACGCAGCCAAAACATGTTGAAATATTTCATTATATTCAAAGTGACCGTTAAAATAAGGTGTGCTTGTACTTTCTGGAACAATCTTTATTTTCGAATAGTGACCAAGTGAAGTGTTCGTTGAAATTTCCCTAGTTTTTCTGTTTAACGAACGAATGAAAAGTAAATATTTTATTTCGACATATCAGAAGCCACGAGTGGTTCACAATAATTAAGTCTGTATCCACATTAATCCGGACACCTTCAATTGATTGTAACTCTTGAAATATTGCACGTAGGAATGAAAAATTTCACTGTGGTATAGCTGAGAGTCTATGATGAAAAAGACTATGATTGATGTTTACATTTCATGTTTAGTATTCAAGATGGCGACGAAAGAAAAACAAGTGCGCGACCGAATTTTGTACGTGCGTACGGCAAATCCTGACTTGTCAATACGGGACCTTGCAAAGACTTTGGATTTTCCTAAATCCACTGTTCACGATGTGCTCAAATCATTTTCGGAACGTTTGACGATGGAGAGGAAACCGAGAAGTGACAAAAACATTGGACGCGCTGATCCTGTCATGGACCGAAAGGTGACAAGGATATTAACGAAAAACCCAAATCTCTTCATTCGAACGGTGGCTCGTAAAATAAGGATGTCGCCTGGTTTTGTCCAAAAATCAAAACAACGTTTTGGATTTAAGTTGTATAAAGTAAAAACAGTTCCAAATCGCAACGACAAACAGAACTTGGCAGCAAAATCACGGGCTCGACGTTTGTACTGCGAATATTTGACGAAGTTTTCATGCGTTGTTATAGACGAGGAACTTATGTCCTGGAGGATTTCGAGCAGCTTCCAGGGCTGGCTTTTTATTCTGATATGGCCAGAAATGCTACAGCTGAGCATTTCAGAACAAAGAAGGCATCCCAAAAAATACCTTGTGTGGCAAGTAATTTGCACGTGTGGCAAAAAGAGTAAATCTTTCGTAACTACAGGCACAATCAACAAGGAGATCTATCAGAAAAAGTGTCTGCAGAAGCGATTGCTACCCTTCATCAAAAGTCACAAAGGAAAACCTTTGTTCTGGCCCGATTTGGCATCATGCCACTATGCTAAAACTGTGATGGAGTGGTACCAAGCAAATCAAGAGAACGTTGTACCAAAAACCTCAAACCCGCCAAATTGCCCAGAGCTACGACCAATCGAGATATATTAGGCTCTGATGCAGCGGAAGCTTTCTGGAAAGAAGCAAGGAATCAAAGACATCAAACACTTCCAGCAAATTTGGGCAAAGCCGGCTTCTACGATTTCTGAAGAGTCTGTACAAACCCTAATAGACGGAGTTAAGCGCAAAGTTCGAAAATTTTATGCAAATACCGAATAATTATGTTTTGTCTTCACGAATTGTTAAAACACATCCCATGAATTTGAAATAGACAACTACGACGGAAATATAATGCTAAATTAATGTTTAATTCATGTTTTGAGGTGTCCGGATTATTGCGGATACAGACCTTATGTACAAGTTGGCTACAAAATTTTAATTGAAAAACTTCACTCATTTTTCCGCATTTTTCCCGAGCTTTCCCCTTTTTTGCGGGAGCTAAAATAAATTAGACAAATAGATATTTTTGAAGTTTTTAAGAAAATTGTTCAATTTGAATGTCTGACTTGTACCGACGAAAAGCTCCGTTTGAAATTCGTATGACTTTTCTTCAACTTTCGTTCTCGCTACTTCCTGACTTCGTCCACAAATATTCTCAAATGGAGCAACATTTGTAGCGCCAGAAACAAGGTTTATTTAATTTTCATACCAATTGTTTCATATCACGGGTCCAACTTATAAAAAGATTATAAGTACCAGAAAGTCGATTTTGTAAAAAAATCTATATAACACCAGATTTCGCGTTTCATGCATTTTGCAGCTATTTGGCACAAAACTAAATTTTCGATTTCCAAAATTTCATGTACTTGCTTCATTTTTTAAAATCAAATAGTTTAAACTGCACCAGGCCTGAGCATGTCCGATTTAGCCCAAATTTTTTATAGGTTCTTTTTTGTCAAATTTGTTTCTTTGATTTGTTGGTTTGAAATTCCCTGGCACTTCCATGGGATCCGTAACATACAGTTATTATCTTAAAATCAACCGGTGGTTTAGGATGTATTACAAGCTATCTCCTTTACTGAAAGTACATTTAAAAATCATTGATTTTCTAAACAAAAATCAAATCGTGGCGTCTGCCAATGACAAAAACCGCAGAAATACAATTTGGTCAGCCAAATGTGTTGTAAGTAAGAATCCTATGAACTGCCGGAGAACTAACATTGAATTAAGATCACCAAAATAAAAACGCAATTTATATCAGCTCTGATTCAAACTGATAGACACATGACATATCGTAGTTTCTCGTGTAAATTTGCCTAACCTTCAAATTGAACATAAATTAATAAAAAAGGAATACATTCATGTCGCTTTATTGCTGACCGTCAAATGAAACGAGCTTCGACAATCAACGCACAAAGTCAACAAAACAACACAACAGGTTTCCTCACCAATCGCATCGTTCCAGAAACATTCGCGAATCTTCTCCTCCACATACGCCGCCACCAACGCCATGCAATATTAGACGACGGCTTGTAGATTTGGCTCAAGGCCTTCAACCTTGAAGTCACAGCCAATCCCCTGTATGACGATGACAGGGATTTAATCTGGGATCCGAAAGAGGCAAGCTCTCGCGAAAACAAAAACCTTATCACATGGAACACCTATACATAGAGAGAGAGTTGAAGCTCATGTCGTGCCGAGATCACCGTCGCCGTTTTCATATTGACAATGACTAGGGCCAACATGGGAAGGCTTTTTCTCTTCTGCGTCTTTGTCGATGATTTTACGCGAACCATTTGTCTGCTCTCAACTTGATGGTTTTTGAATGTATTTCAAATTATCATTTGACAGGATTGAATCAAACAAAGTTTGAATAGTATTCCGTGTGGCAATCGTTCGCAATAGACTATCCAAGGCCTCCAAGCACAGGAAGACATGTGCCGTAATAAAATTAAAGGTACCACCGAGCGAATACGCAACCCATACGCGATCAACAGTCGTTGAAGGAAATTCAGGTTTTAGCCGAGCGGCCAGTTGTTGTGACCTCCTATGGCATGGGCAACTGGTACCTTGAGTTTCACGCTTATGCCGTCGCTCGTGTCCAGTTCCGAGTTAGGTGATTTTTACTATTGGATGTCTTCAAAGGGAGTAAACAGGACGACGTAATTGGAAACGAAAACGAAAGTTTGTAAGAGTGTTTCTTTTCAGCCCCACGCGTTTGACTCTACTGTTTGCTCGCTAGTAGGGGCCTGCCTCGAGTAAGTGCTGTCCAGCTCAGCCCTCACTGCTCGAACAGGTTTGAAATCATCTCTCGTGGGGCGCGTTTCGCCGAGCCAGCCAAGTAGTACGCGCATATCTTGGATTGGTCTTGGCATTATAGGTAACACACCGAGGCGAGAGTTTGCATAATCACTGTTCACTTGGACTTGTGTGATTTGAAAGACAGACGGATTGCTGCTACTGTGTGCCATACATAGGGATGAAAGAGACGAGTTTAAGAGGCGTATGTGCATCGTACAAAAGATCACCGGTGATTGTTGATGATTAACGACCTCCGTGTGCCATACGTCGTTTCTGGTCGTTTTTACTTTATTTTTGATAATGAGATCCAGGTACCATAAGGTAGACCGATGATATTTTGGAACTGCATAAGAAAGATATATAGGCGCCATCATATTGGAAGTTTATGACAATGTTCATTTTGGGAAAGTGCCCAATCAGTAGATACCTTTCACTTGAAGTAATTTCAATAAACTGAATTTCATCACAGTTTCTGAAATAGTGAGAATGCCTTTTGGGGTGGAAATCGTGTTTTAAGAGATACATCACACTCTTGCGCGTGTCCAGAGTAATCCTAAGACTGATATAAAGTTCATGATGGACTAAGGAGTGTATCGAAAATAAGCTATCCACAAACTTTCTTTCAAATTATGTTGAAAATCGATATTTTATTCATACAAAAAATTGATCCTTTATTGTACGAGGTTAAACTTGAACATAATGAAGACCGGATGAAATTTAAGTTATTCCTTCACGAATTTTCGAACTTTGGATCGAATGCTCTTCATCAAGTTCCGGACAAGTCTTGCATCGCATTTTTTGGACGCTTGAGCCCAAATTTTTTTGAACTCCTGCATGTTCCCAGCTGCCCTACCAGTTTTCTTGAAGACCCTCTTCACGATTGCCCAGTAACGTTCGATTGGTCGAAGCTGAGGGCAATTTGGTGGATTGATATTTTTCTCAACGAAATCTATACCCTTTTCCGCAAGTGGTTTTGGCATAGTGAGCCGACGCTAAATCCGGCCAAAACAGTGGAGGTGTACTATGCTTCTTATATAAAGGCAACAATCTCTTCTGGAGACACTCAGATCGATAGATTTCCGCATTTATAGTTCCGGTAGTGTAAAAAATGATTGACTTCAAACCACAGGAACATATTGCTTGCCATACCAGTACCTTTCGACCGAATTTCTCCACTTGAATCGACCTGTCCGCATCGCTCACATCCTCCCCAACGACGGCAGTAAAGTATTGTGGACCTGGAAGGGTTTTTGAGTCCTCCTTTACATAGGTCTCATCGTCCATCAAAACGCATGCATCCGGACGCTGCAAAAGACGCGAATACAATTTCCGGGCCCTTGTTGCTGCTCGCTTCTTCTGTTCTGCACTTTGTTTCGAGATTTTCTGCTTCTTGTAGGTCTTTAGGTGGTTTCGTCTCTTGATACGCTGGATCATTCCGACACTCGTTCCTGCTTTTTTGGCCAAATCACGTATTGACATTGATTTGTTCTTCATGATTAGAGATACCACTTTCTGCTCCAGTTTCGGGTTGGAAGAACCGGGTTTTCTGCCTCTTCCTGGTAGCTCATCAAAAGAATAGTGTTCCCAAAACTTATAAATGATGGTTTTAACACTCGCATGATGAATTCCAAACCGCTTCGCCATTTTTCGCATAGTAATACCCTTCTCACTTAGCCATGTGTCCAGAACCTTAATTTTCACTTCCTCTTCAATACGCGACATTTTGAAAACACAGAATTTGAACCGCACAAACAAGTAAACAAAAGAAAGCTGACAGTCAAACGCACAACATGCAGTGTTCAGAGCATAAAAAACCATCACAAATACATACGTACAACGCAAATGTATGTGGATAACTTATATTCGATACACACCTTACTTCTTTTTTCTTGCCATTTGAAGCTAATTGCTTATCACAATGAATACAGTTGATAATCGAGAGTTCTCAATTCCTTCACTTTTTTGAATTAGTATGAATTGTTTGGCAAGTGCGTTGCTTTATAACAGCTCCATTAGCGACTAAGCTAAGAGAGGACTTGTATCGTGATGAACTTCAAGCACATATAAATCATAATCCGGACGAACAATGATCTTAATGGTGTACTCAATGTCGTCAATCTCAATAAAAGGTTGTTCACGTTAAAATTTCAACACAAAGCGATTTGCAAAAATCCATCTTTTAACAATCGCAGTATCAAATAAAACATCTTTGCTATTTTTTGCTAATTTATGCAACTCTTAACACCCTCGGTGAGATTTTGTACAACGTTAGAACCGACCAGTTTTTGTACATTAACCCATTTCTTCAATTCTTAATCAGTTTGGACTGTCTTGGGAGGTTTGTGTGATTCCTGTTTCATAATTGCTTCTCGATTGATCTCAACTCTGGGGTGTTTGGAGATTTACGGTTCTTGAGTACGAAGTCATTCTTATTTTCCAAATACTAATCCAGCATCTGTTTGGATTAGATTTTGTTTTTGGCTGGGCTGGTTCATCATCTTTGTTTTGAGTAGATCCGTGACACAAAGCCAGGCCAAAGAAAAAAAAATTGTGTGATCTCAGCAACGGAATGAAATTTTAAATAAATTTTAAATATCAATAGTAGAAAAAAAGTACCAATTCAACTAGTGAAATTTAAAATTTCATTAAAAACCGTATGGTTTTGATGAAACTAGTAGTGCTTGTTTCACCCCGTATGCTCATTATGCCATAATAATGGAAATTCATGAAATCCGACTCTTTTCGGATTTTTTATTATTTTTGTATGAAAAAGAGCGAAAAGCCCTTAGTGTTTTGAGCATTACTCAAAAACAAAAAAAAAATCGCCAAAATACCACCAATGTAAGCTTATGAATTAATACACAAGAAATTTTTTTTTATTTTTTATTTTTCATGACTCAAAAAAGGGTTTTTTCGGCTTTTCCAAACAATATTTCTTCACTGTAAAATTTTAAATAGGAATTTTGTTTTTTAAATTATATTTTTTCCAAATAATTGAGAAAATTTCTGTACGATAGTAAAAACAATCCCCATTTCTCGATTTGTTAACGAATAAAATGTAAAATTTGCAATCGAGTTCAATATTTTTCATCAAATTTACCATCCATCCCGTTCCAACCTGCCTCTTGAAATTCATGAAAAATATAAAATATATAAACATATAATTAAGAAAAATAAGTCGAAATTCTTCAATTTCCTATTTAAATTCTTTATATCACTTGGCATCTAGAGTGCCCTCATTGAGACACTGGCTGTGATCAAAGGCGTAGTAAAGGTAGGCAGTGGCCTAGGCAAACCCTTTGTCTTTCACAATTTTTAATTTCTTGCTTCATTTGACACAAACTGTCAATGATCAAATTATGGTTGTTTCAATTTAATAACAACTATTTTATGGTTTCATTAATTTAAAGCTTAATTCTCTAGGTATTTGGCCACTAATAATGAGACATTCTTCGCTTAAAAAGTACATAGAAATGAGGTAAAGGTTTCATTCTACTAGGTATTTATTGACCTTCAAAGGAAAACCAACACCGAAAAATTATTTATCAGCATTTCGGTACAATTCTCGGACTTTTCATTTAATATTACCTATGTTTAATCACTTTTAATTCGTTTGAATCGACGGAGCAGAGTCTGGAAAATACCTTTCCAGCTTGGATTTTCTTTCGGCAGCCGTCTTGCGTAGAAAATAGTATTTTATCAAAACTCGAAACTCGGATTTTTCTATTTAAAAAAAAACTGGCTGATCAGTCTCTTCTCACTGTTGTCACTAATGAATGCGTGGACAGAAATGGCTGAACTTTTGAAAGCCGTCATTCAAGAAGTGAAGCTCATAGAAAATGGTAAACAATGGCGATTACCAACGTGAGTCCTAGAGGGTTTGAGCTGTTTAGTGGAATACCTGTAACTAGAAATTAGAAGAAAAATTAGTATTTTCCATATAATTCCAACTACCTTTGCTTATTTTGACAGATACGCGTATTTCGTCTACAATGTGCAGACTTCTTCTCTACTGGAAAGTAGAGTTATTAGTACGACACACTGAAGAAGTCTGCACATTGTAGACGAAATACGCGTATTTATCAAGATAAGCAAAGGTAGTTGGAATTAAATGGAGATTACTAATTTTTCTTCTAATTTCTGATTACCAACGCCATCTGTAGAGATTAAACGGACTTTTCAGGTAGTCTAGTATTATAAAGCTTTCGTTTTCCAATTTATTGTCCTTCTCGTAATAAACTTCAAAGGTTTGGTAATAAACAGGATCAACCACATGATTTAGCAGTATTATCACTAGAGTTTAAAATAATAATAATTTAATAATAAGCCCTTTTCAAATAGCAGCCTTGATTTTTCAAACGTTCACAGACCCTTAAAAATCCAAATTGTCATTATAATAAAATTCAATTGGCTTCTGTGTGGTTTTAGGACCATTCAAACACATTTAAAAGAAGAGTTGGCGCGATACACGGTAAAAATTGGACATGAAAAATGAGTTGTTAGGAAAACTTTTTTTTAAGTTTCCATTTCGATAATATTGCTTATATGAGGAAAAAAATCGTTCAATTCTAAGATAGTCAATTTTTGCAAATGGACTTTAAATTTTAATGTTTTTTTTTAGCGTGTTGGAATCGATTTTACAATTTTTACCATTTTTTTTTCATAAAAGTTTAGACTACTTTCTAGAAGTCACCCATACATCACTTTTTTATAAGTCTTTTCCTTTTTGAGTTATGTTGTCATGATGAATTTGTTGGTAGAAAAACTTTTTTCCTTCAAACTGCACATCTTGCAATGTATGGTGAACTTTTGACAATTATATTGCCTTTATTAAAAAAAAATCGTCCAATTCTAAGCCATTTTTTTTGCAAATTGACTTACAGTCTTCTTCTTTTTGAGTTATGTTGGCTTAAAAAAATCTGTCAAAAAACTTATCTTTAAATTGTAGTCTAGATAAATTTTGAAAAAACAAAGTATGCAAAGTTGCTTGAAAAGACATAGTCTACCCACCTACAGAGTTTCATTGGATTCTGAGAGGGTGCTGCCAATCACGAAGGCGAGTTGGCGTGAAATTCGCCCTATTTTTCCACAGTCGGGCTACCAACTTGATCTGTCATCTTTTTCTACCACTTCTAAGAATCAGATGGTTTTTCTGATTATTTTGCCACATTTCTTCACTTGTCTGGATAGACAAATTTGAATCTACATGGAGCATCCGAATTGTCCATAGTGAATTTTAACATAACATCGCCCATCAAAATGTATCCGTTGTATTTCGTTAGAACTTCTTCGTACAGCATTCTTGTGCAGAATTTGGCAATCGGGTTCTGTTTCAGGGTCTTGCTGGGGTGCTTGCTGGCATGGTATAACTGGAAACCTTCACATCGACAGATTCGTCGAACTGTACTGTACTGCGCAGAGATTTGTAACTTCAAATCACCCAAGGAAATCCCAGGATTGTTCCGGACTTCCCTTGGGACTTTCACTCGTAGTCTCTGGTCGGATATTCCACTTTTACGATTTTTTTGTGCATTCCAGCGATAGAGTTTCCCGGCAACTTTTCAGCACGGTAGTTACAGTCAATTTTGGGAATTTAAGTCACATTGCGATCATTCCTCCTGACCATGTCGGATTTTCAACGTCACTTTCGTTTCATCTTTGATAACTTTTGAACGTGAGTATCAATACTGTTGATTTATACCATCAAGTTATAACAATTTCATTCCCCGATAAATGATATTTATTTTCCAATATATTTCAATTGTTTCAAACAAATTTTACCTAAGTTATTGAAAATAGTAGGTTTGGTACATTTTTCAATGATTGATTTAAAATTTCATTCATGTGAAATTCATGTGAACTTGATCAATGCCAATGTAATTACTAAGCACTACAGTTAAAAGTTGCTTTGCAACGACAAATCATTTCAAACACATAACAGAATCACGATTTTTGTTTTGTTTTATTCAACATCATAACTGTTATTTTCTAAAATTCAATCAAATGAAGTTCATGCAAAAATTTGCATCTATAAATACTGTGCATTGAAATTACTTGAGCGCTTAAGTCGAACATTTCAATCATTTTTCACTTCATCCACATATTGGAATTAAAATGAGGCAAACGTGAAGTAGAAATGAAACATGTATTGGATTTCGGTGGCCCAGATTCACGGCACCCCACAACCTCTCACTACATCGCTGACAGTGACTGCAGTTTCTAGCCAACAACAACGCTTCAAAAGTGTCATTGAACTCCAACTAGAACAATCCCATTAAAAGGCACAAGTTTATCTATGTCATAATCGCTTGCTCATCAGAAATGACCAAAAATAGTTCAAGCTAAATAAAGTTATTATCCACTTTACACCATCCAGCACTCGTAAATATCGATCAGGCAAGAGGTTTGCCTTCCGTCAGCGAGTTTTTCCGTTGCCGTATCTCCTTCCATTTAGCCGCCACAGGCATCGTTATGCTCTTCTACTATAATTCTCCTTCCCAGCAACGATCCGTAGAGTCACGTGGGAATGTTGATACGCTTTTTGCTGCTGCTGTTATAATTCTATTTGCGGTGGGTAAATAAATGAAATAATTATGTTTACTTCGGGTGGAAAAACCGCACGACAAAGTCCCTTGCAAAGCCGATCGCAGCAAGTGAACCGGATACAAAGTTCTGCACTACTGACTGATTGGGGCTTCAAGTGACAAAGAAGATCTTCGACGGCAACGACGCGACAATTGGGGCGAGATGTTCCCATAGTGATTTCCGATTGACATGTTCCGCTGGGTCACCCTGTTGCAGGCTTTTGAAAATAGCGGTGGTGTTTCAATCGTTACCCACAGACTGCATCCAACACACGTGAATGTATTTGCAATGAGCAGAATTTCCCAAGAAAGCCGACCGACGATCGACTGACTGACTCTAGGCTCTATACATCGGCGGCGATCTGTGGCCTTACATGGGTAATGGACACAGATGGAGCCTTTGCCTGTTAGCCGAGGAGGCAAAAAAAAATAAGAAAGAGCGCAAGAACCTCCCCGAAAAACCGGTTATTCGCGTGCTGTTGACTTTGGACGAGTGAGTGGTTCCAAAACGAAAGATGGCAAAACTGAAGCTGATAGCGGAGACGGGAGGTAACACTCGAATGCACTCTACGCCACGAAGAACGAAAGTACGTAAAAAGACAACCCAAAGAGCACCAATGACCTTGCCACTGGCTAATTTTACCACGGCTGCTCACCGGATAGATGATTCCCAGTTGGTTATGCTGCTCTCGAGGTGTGTTTTTCTTCAAATCCCACCCGGAGTCATCACCCGCTTGCTGGTTGGTGGTTGGTACTTGCAAATAAAACATTCATATCGAGACAGCAACCACCAGTCGTCAAACGTCGCGTTGATCCGCTTCATATGACTCATCCTAATTCCCAAGAACGATAATAGCATATAATTGATGTCATCTACCATATCCGCCGTTTATTATTAGAATCATTCTTAGATGTTCTGAATCAGCGTCATCGCTTGGTGTATTCGAAGCGTCAAATTTACCTAAATTTGTACGGGAATCGCATGCTGCACAAGCGCTGTCATAAATCTAACGGACATTAGCTATTCTGAAGTTGTACCAACCGTGTCCGAAATATAGCTACAATGGTACGTACAATATGCCATTGGAAGGAACGCAAGCTGGGAATGATCTGCCGCTATATGGGCTATTTGTGAATTTTTGCTGTAGACGGTATTGGAATCCAGCAAACCAGAGCCAACGTTGGTCATAAAAATAATAATAAAATCTGGGTGTTCCCGTCCCACTGTGGAGGCACATTGATTGGCACGTAATCGAGTTTATAACATATCGGAGAGGTTCTAGCAACTGCTTCTTTTTCTTCTCTGCTACCTACCATAGTTTGCTTGCTTGTTTATCGACAACTAGGTAGTATTGACACGCGTGAAATAATCTATTTGTGTGACAGACGCCACATGGTGGCCTTTATTATACTAGTTGTTAGTTAGTAGTAAGCCGACAGCTCATTGCCTTCATCGATGAATGTGTCAATACGGCGAATAAACCGTATGATTCATAACAAAGAAGTACGTTATCCGAACGGAGTTGATGAACGGAGATCTAACTGTTGCCTTTCCGGTAAATTGTTCTATTGTTTTGTTTGATTATTATAAACTCCAAGAGCTTAAAATTTCATGTTTTCTATAGCTGCTGGTCGCGTTATTTATGCTTTCCTTCAAGAAAATACCTTGTTGCACAAGCAGCATTTTCACAATTGATGATGATGATGATGATGATGAAGCACTACCACCTATTGTAGCAAGCAGCCCGTAAGCAGAGGCACTTTCGCGAAACCCGCGAATATAGGGAAGAGAATCTTCTTCTAAAAGCAAGTTTACACTCACAGCACTTGAATCGAGCCCTCGATTGACAGAATAAGAGCCCGCCATCGTTCCGCGAAATGTTAACAATAGGGAGGAGGCAGTCCCATGCTCCCTATTCAAATCGTTTCACTTGAGTGTCCTGATGGTCCCATCTTTTCCCCGTTATATATTATGTCATGGCTATTTAGTATATTCTGTAGTCGTCATTTGATTGCTAGCCTCGTGTTAGAAAATTTGGCTGAATATAAAATTGGTTAGGGTTATATACCGTTCATTACTTATTGCTCTGTGTCGTCTCGGTGTTTCTGCTTTTGAAGAGCTAACTTTAGACAAAGGCCTGCCGGCTTATGGCCTATGCATGATGTCATATGGTATTGCTCGTGGTCAATGAGAAAGAAGGGAAAGCGTGAGATTTTCATGGTGATATTCTCACAACGGCCGTTCAGAATGGTTCGAAGGATGCATAAGAGAGATCATTCCTGATGAGTTTCCACTCGTTTACTCAATTTCATCATGTTTGGTTATGGAAGAGAAGAAACACTTTACAGCGTGCTACATTTGGGAATATATGGGCAATGATCCCCCTTCGCATCTTCAAGTGATCATTACAAGCTGTCCATTTGGTTCGGGCACTTTTGATCGTTGATGTTGCAGCCTGTTTACACATGAAATCTACCGCGACCAAGTTGGCAGAACGCACCCATACCCCTTCTTAGCCGAAGGACAGGGTATCACAATTTCATCATGGTAAATTCCAACGGCAAAATTACAATTTTAGGATAAAATAGTCAAATATATTGCCCTGCAAATCATGAAGTTTCATATTCAGATTGATGTGGTTCCGATCATGTCCTAAACTGTCTACTTCTCCAGAGAAAAAAGAACCTACCTCACGATGGCCATCATAATTTGTGTTCTAGATAATGCGTCTGAAGATGTTGCCTTGGAAAATTTGCTTATGGTCATGTTCTACATTGGTTCAATCACACTAGCAACTCAAGAAAGGAGTAGTTTGAGTTGCATTAAAAACAAACCTTATTGTGCCAAAAAGTAAATAGCACTTTCTGTTTCAATTCAATCAACTAGTTTTATAATAAGCTAAAGATAACGGTTATTTTTTTTAAGCTAGAATAACTGGAATATTTAGAGCGAAATTTCAAGAGACAAAAATATCTTTCTTCGCAAACTTATCCCAGATAAGAACAGACGCGCAGTCATCTTTGCAAGCCAAAGCAAGCGTAAATCACGAACTTGTTTGCAATCTTTTATGCAACAGACCAGATCTACGCGATATCTGGCATAAATCTTGCACTATAACGCAGAAAATTTAACCTTTCGTTCAAACTGTGTACAGGGTGGCAACATGAAAGTGAAACACTCATTAAAGATCCTCTCGGTACAATTTTTGACATTATCGGTATACTGCTTGTGTAAGTTTTTACTGAATTTGTGCTCCTTTAGTTACGAAAACAAGAATGGATTAATGTAGAAAACAAATTCGGATCTTGTATCTTGATGGATTTACAAACATGGAAATCAGACAGAAGCTGTCGCATTTGGAATTGAGCAGACAGTACTGGGCCATAAAACGTTTCGAAGATACTGGCACTGTTGTTCCTTAGACGAAACCCGGTAAAAAACGCACTGTAAACACATCCTCAACGGTCAAAGCCGTGAAGGAGCGAATTCGAAAGAATCCTGCTCGGTCCGCGAGAAAAACGGCGTAAAAATGAAAAAGAGCCACACATTCATGCAAAATATATTAAAACGGGACCTTAGACGTATGGTTTTTGAAAAACAAAGGATGCATGGATTGACGCACGCAAGAAAACTGTCGACAGAGTTCCCAGATCGCGGGCGCTGGTCACACCATATTTGTTTCGGATGAGGATCATCTTCTCGATCCAACCGTTTTCTGCTGGTAGACTCCGATACGCCTTACGTTTTTTTTTGTAAGGCTTATAACCAGTCCTTGCTGAATTTGGTGTGAGCGGTCCCGATGCGAACGTTGAGATCAGCAGCCACTTTCCCCATTGAGCAGTTCTTTTTGCGCCGAATCCGTTCCTTGATAGCCCGTGGTTGGAAGTGTTCCAAAAACCATCCCTGAAAAGCAAATAAAATCTCCGGTATTGTTTAGATCATCTACAGGGTGTAACATCTTGTGCACAGGGTCATACAATTTCACTTTCAGTTGAAAATCGTCGTTGGACGATGAACTGAACATTGATCCCTTTCAATTGAAACACTTTTTAAGACCACTTCTTAGTCAGCTTCAACAATACAATCTTCAAACAAACATTTTCGACTAAGCTTTCATAACCCCCCCCCCCCCTCCCCTCTCGTAGACTTTTCTCCTTGAATTTTTGTATGAAGCGTAGACTTTGGTCAACCTCCCCCCCACCTTCCCCCCAGAAAAGTCTACGTGGTTTATGAATAGCCCCTGTTCGCTAACCACTGCTCGGTAGGGGGGGATGAAATCAAATCGATTTAACGAAGTTGATTCACGGTCGTTCACCACATCATTTGAGGCAAGCCTGAATTTCAATTGAAACGCTTTCGACGGTGACTAGACCGCACATGAATTTCGGCTTACTTACGTTTAACAGGAAGTGAATTGGGAGTGAATCGGTGAAAATAAGATTTATTCACTACACGAAAGCTAATTGAAGTGGAGTGAAATTAATACAAAAGCGATTCACTTTCAATTTAATGCTTCTACGACGTAGGGCCCTGGTTGTACACATGCAGTGTGGATAAAATGAACACGTGAACAAAACCGGACAGTGAATAAGTAATGTATCGAAAATAAGCTGTCAACATACGTTTGCGACGTACGCGTGAATTTGTGATGGTTTTAATGTGTTCAATGTTCATCATAGCATGTGTGTTTGACTGTCATCTTTCGTTTGTTTACATGTTGCACGGTTTAAATTCTTCGTTTTCCAAATGTCGCGCATTGAAAATGACGTGAAAGATTTGGACACATGGCTATGTGAAAAGGATGTAGCTATGCGACAAATGGCGAAGCGCTTTAGAATTTATTACGCGAGTATAAAAATCCATAATAACTAAATTAGGGAACACTGTTCTTTGAAGAAGAAACAGAAACCCCGGATCTACCAACCCTAAACTGGATCAGAAAGTGGTAGCTCTAATTCGGAAGAACAAATCAATATCGTTACGTGATGATTTGGCCAACAAAGTGGGAACCAGCGTCGGAATGATTCAACGAATCCTGAAACGGAGCAACCAGAAGACCGAAAAGAAGCAGAAAATCGCCAAACAAAGTGCAGAACAGAAGCAACGCGCAGCAACAAGGGTCCGGAAATTGTATTCGTGAGTTTTTCAGCGACCGGATGCAAGTATTTTGATGGACGACGAGACCTATGCATGGAAAACAATCCGTGCCCAGCAAAAATACAAACAATACGAGCAAGCAAAAATACACCGTGTACCGAATCACGTTATCATGAACTAAATAAAGTTTAAAGGGAAGAATCCTGAATACGTGAAATAGTTTTATCAATTTCAACGAAAAAATGCTAAAATTCTGAGTTTCCTCATGAACTTTTTAGCAGTCATTCCTGACGTTCTCGGAAATACAATCTTACCTTTCAAAAATATTTGATAAGTTTTTTTTCCTAAACTTAGTTACTTTCTAAACTTCTGATATGTCTAATCAGCGAAGAAAATTTCTCAAAACTTTGGGAAGGTTTTCTCCAGAATATTTTGGAAAACCTTCTTAAATTTTTTTGGAGGTTTCTTATTGAACTTTTGAGAAGTCCTCTTCTAAACTTTAGGGAAATTTGTTTCTGAATTTCTGAGAAATTACTAGGAAGTACCCCCTATATTTCTGGAATGTTTTTGCCTGTTTTTTTCTTCAGAAGTATCTACCTGAACTTCTGGGAATTACTGAAGACTTCTGGGTAGTCCCAACTAAACTGTTGAGAAGTTTATTGTATAAGTTCTGGGAAGTCCTCTAATGAATTCTCCGGAATTCCTGAATTTTGTGAGAAATTCCGTCTTGAACTTAGAGGTGCCCTTTCGGGTAAGTTTCTTCCAAAAATTCGGGGAAGTTTTTACCTGCGTATATTCTTTCTAAACTTCTGATAAGTCCAATCTTGAACTCCAAGGAAACTATTTTACCGAAACTTTGTGATAGCGCTCTCTGAGAATTGCTAGTGAAATTCCATTATATTTGTTCAAAGTTTCTCCCTGAACTTCTGAGAAGTCCTTTTCTGAACTCTTGAGAAGTTTTCTACTGAACTCGGGGTAGTTTGCTTCTAAATTTCTGAGAAATTGTTGCTCACACTATTAGGAAGTACACCCTTTGCTTCTGGAATATTTCTCTGCTCTTCGCAACTTCGAAAAATCGTCATTCTGAAATTCTAAAAAAATTCGGTTCCGTACTCCGGGAAAACTGTCAAGCACTGGAAAGCACCAACTAATATTTTGGGTAGCTTTTTTCCGGAATCTCTGGAAAGTGTTTCCCTTAACTTCAGAGAAGTTCTCTCCTGAACTTCTAGGACGTATCGTCTTGAGTTATTAATAATGCTTTAGTGTATTTCGTAGCCAATTACCACTAACCGATGAAAAACACGTATCACAACAAACTCTTACTCAACAAAATGAGACAAATCAGTCGACAAAACTGCGTTGATCTCGACATCTGTAATAGCAAAATAGATCTGTCGATCAAGGTGGCGGTCGACTCGACTTCTACAATTGACCCCATAGTGTAGTTCATCGTCGTCGTTTCTGCGTCGTCGTTTGTTGACTAATAGATCGAAGATTCTAACTTTGATGTTTTGGTATATGTTTTAGTCAGTCAAGGCGACACCTACTGGTAAAAACTGGGCCTTTGCTCAAACTCAATCATTTTATTCCATTTTCAAACAGGCATACTTTAACGCAACTGACATTCTATCCTCGTTATTGCTTCCTCTAGCTAAGAAAACTTCAGCTCTTAAAGCCTCATGGTAATAAGAAAGTATTTTATTTAAACCTTAATAACATTATTACATGAATGCAATTGGATCAAATACTGAACCTTTTGCTAAGTTGAAATTTGTTTTCTGAATTCTAGCTAAAATTCGAATTATTTATGAATCGCTAAGAGCGTCTATTTGATCACTTTAAATCGTACTCCCTGTATCTGCAAACCGGAAAACATTCAGTCGAATAACAAATTCTAGATTCGTTCACCCAGCCGACACATAAATCCACCGGATGGTTCGTAGCCAGTGACCGCTAAAAGTACGCACATAAAATCCTACAGCTTCCGGTGGGAGTGGAATCGACTGCGTATGCCTTTCATTCCATCTACAAGGTTTACATTTCGGTAACCCGATTTCCAACTTCCACCGTTAGAAATACTCGCACAAATCACACAGTTCTACACGATCAGAACAGAACCCACCGACAACGCATCGGCCGGCTGTATGTTAACCAACAGCAGTGAGCACCTTCCTTACAGCTCCACTTCACAGCAGTTAGGAAAACCGTCCGTTGACCGAAAACGAACAATAGCTAGAAAACCCATTAACGTTTGCAATATTCTCACAATTAAAATTGAGTTAAAGAAATATCCGCCTTCAGTTGTATTTACTTATATATTTTATCCCGGCCTAACCTTGCATGCTCTGACTTCCTCGTGCTCCGTGGCACTATTTGCTGCTGCTGCTACTACTGCTGCCGCTGATTTGTCAGAATGAAAAGGTGGAATAGTGACATACGCGCAAAGTGCACGGCTCTAGAAGAGTGCCTACTACGTTTTGGTCATGTGAACTAGCACAACAATTTCTCAGCACAGTTTTCTTAAGGTCTGCATATGGGGGATGGGAGGGAAGGGCATTGTGTTCGGACGTCATCGAAATGTGAGGTAAGAAGTGACAAAATGATTGCAATTTCGAGTAATAAATTTGTGATTCAAGAGTTAGGCAGGTCGGTGAAAATGGTGACTGTTAATTAAGAGTAATACACGATATTGAGAGTAATGTTTGTTATTGAGGAATCCAACTGGAAAAAAGAAGAAGACACCGAGTGGTGATAAATCAGACAGCTCCCATGTTAAAGTATAGGACGAAACTTTTAAAATGCTTCTAGAAAATTCAAATGGAATTCTAATTAAAAGCGGTTTGTTGTATGATGTTTGTTGTACGATGTAACTCATATGTTACGGTACTAAACTAGCCGCTAATGTCAAAAATCGCGGAAATTAAGAAACACAAAATCCATAAAATTATCAAGAAAATGTATGTTTTTATTCTATTATCACGAGAAAGGCACTTAATTTTAAATGTTGTAAAACGTTTGCTTAATAGCTATGCGGAAAAGTGCTCATTTTCTGGTTTTTACAAGTTTTATTGCATTAGGTTATTTCATCTGTAGAATCGTACTTCCGAGTATGTGTCACTTCCGGAGCGTAAACTCCAAGCTTTCATCAAGTTGACGTCAAAATTATTTAAATCTTATCAGATTTACTCCAAGGAGGCCTTCAGAAATTGTTTGAGCGATGTAGGAATCTCTCTGGATGAAAACAATGTGATGACCGCTTCAATGGACCACTTCAACGTCGCCGGAATATTTGCCGATGTGAAAACCCCAAACGAAACTCGACATATCTGAGAGGTAGAAGGCCTATGGCTAAAGAGTTATCGTTACGAATAAATACACAAATGCAAATAGAAATACAGTTATCACGATCTATTATGTTTATTCTAATACTCATTATTCAATATCACAAGTAAACAAAAATCACGAAAAATGGTTATTTCATACCCATTTTCTAAAATAACGAACATTTTGAAAAATGGGTAAAAAATACCCAGCCTGACGTACAGGACCTTTACCCATTAATGAATAAAATTGTTTTACCCATTAAAGGAGTTAACCCACTTAAGTTTGAAATGGGTGATATTTTACCCATTAATGGGTACTGGCCGGTTACAGTGTAGGCTTAATGACATTTAACGCACGCACACTACAGCGCCTATTAGGTCAAAGGAGTGCAAGTAAGAAGGAAAATCATTTGGAGGACAGCATCCTCTGCATGCGCCAGAAGGGGAAAGGTGCTTAAACGTCAAAAATCATAATAGTGGCAACCTACACGGAAAAAAACATACATTTTTTCGGTTGTGTCAGTTTACATAAATACGTTGGTCATCAGCGATAAGAGAAGTTCACCGTGAAAATTCATTAATGTGTATTTTTGCGTTGTGAAAACAGTGAATTTCTATTAAATCTATAATTAGTTCAGCTTGTGACAAACACGCTAAACCTGTAAAAGGCGACGACGAGTACGTCTCTTGCATGGCATTTGCGATCGGGTGGTTCATCTCTCTCGCTTCCACCCTAGTGTGAAGGCGGATGCAATCGAAAAACTCGCCAAAACGAACGTGCAGTGTAAAGATTCAATTAAGGTTGTTCCGCTTGTGAAGAAAGGATCTGACACAAGCCGTATGAGCTTCATATCCTTCAAAGTCGGGATGGCTTTAACACTAAGTGAAGTCGCTCTGAATGCGGATACATCGCCGAAAGGGATTTTGTTCCGTTAATTTGAACATAATGCTTCAAAAAACATGTGGTTACCTCGTTTGGATACACCGACCATCACCACCGGGTTCTTCCCAGTTCTCGACTCCAATTTCCGGACTTGTTCCAGCCTGCTGATTCCAAGTCTGATGCCGAATTGTTGCTTGGAACATTGTAAACCAGAGCGCACCGCCTGTCGCATAATGGGAGTCCTTAGGCCACCCCACCCAGTCGCGCTTGGCGTTTGCCATAGTCAAAATGACGTTGTTTCCTGCCTTCAGAGTCGTTCTGGCCCTGCGGTCGGGATTGGCAG
Organism: Aedes japonicus; assembly: GCA_034211315.2. Classification (NCBI taxonomy): domain Eukaryota; kingdom Metazoa; phylum Arthropoda; class Insecta; order Diptera; family Culicidae; genus Aedes; species Aedes japonicus. The sequence goes on along the minus strand of JASCZW010003382.1, from coordinate 192,003 downwards.
TGGGGTTTCCCAACCTGCACACCCCAAAACGTTTTATGACACGAGATACTGTAGACTGGTGAATTTTCAACAGCTTTCCGATGGCTCGGTGCGAAAGAAGTGGGTTGTCAAGGTGCGTGTAAAAAATGTTCTCGCGCACTTGCGATTCCATTTTCGAAACTTCGATACATTTCACAATGAAACTCACGCAGTGTAAACAACACACGCTGAGGACATTTCACACAAAATTTCGTTGAAATCAACCTAAAGGGTGAAATGTTACAGCTTATTGAAAGTGATGCAATTTAACTGTGGACACCCTTTACCCTTCAACTGCGGATTTCGGATATTGTCATCTACTACCAGAATGTTGGTGGAATGAACGGCCTCATGGATGATTATCGGTTAGCGATCATGGATGATTGCTATGATATTATAGTCTTGACTGAGACATGGTAAGATTCTCGGACTGTTTTAAGTTATGTTTTTGGAGATGGTTACGAAGTATTGCGCTGCAATCGAAACATAAACAATAGCAGGAAATCGTCCGGCTGTGGTGTTTTCGTTGCAGTTAGTTCCAGGCTGAAAGTAAGTGCAGTTGAAGACGATTCTTGGACCTACGTGGACCTCCGTTTGGGTAGCAATTCAGCTTGGAGGCCGTAAACTATTTCTCTGTGTAGTGTACATTCCTACGGATCGAAAAGACTTAGAATTAATTAATGCACATTGTTAATCTGTCTTTACCGCTTAAGTTAAGGATGTCTCACCACCAAGATTTTGTTGCTCGAGACTTAGTTGGCACTCCTGTTTCTGTATCATATGACTTCCGTAGAGCTGACCGTCGTAATATTGGTGAGGTACTGTCTAATTTAGATTGGCAGAGCATTCTTGATCCAACCGACGTTAATATCGCCGCTCAAACTTTTTCCCACGTCTTGGCTTATGTCATTGACAGGCATGTCGCACAAAAGGATCGTTCAGACTGGATCTCGAATCCCTTGATTCACGAAATACCACACACTGCCGCCTAAACGCCATTATAGCAGACTCAACTACGAATACAAGTCGTGTGATTTTCCAACACCATCTGAGGGTGGTTCAACGGCGACTTAAATCACACCCGAAATCAATTTGGAACTATGTTAATGAACAGCGCAAGGAAGTTGGCTTACCATCATCCATGGTCTTTAATAGCGAAACCGCTGGCTCTGATCAGGGAATTTGCGATCTGTTCTTTGCAAAATTTGCTAGTATGTTTGAAGACGAGCGACTTCCCGTTCGTTCCAATCACGCTGCCGCGAGAAATGTTCCCCTGGCAAATCAAACACCCAGCCTCGTTGATATGGATTTTGAATCGATCTCAAACGCTGCATCACTTCTTAAACATCGTTCAAGCCCGAACCTGATGGTGTTCCATCCGTTTCTCTTAAACATAATATGGCCTATCTTCTGTATCCACTTCATCAGATATTCCAGCTGTTCCTTTCTAGCGACATATTCCCTTTTTGCTGGAAAACGGCAGATATGTTTCCGGTATTTAAAAAAGGAAGCAAGCGGGACGTGAATAACTACAGCTATTGTGAGCGTGAATAACTACAAGTTATTTGAACTGGTCGTAAAGAACTCTCTTTTTGCACATTGTAAGCAGTTTTTGAGTGCCGATCAGCACGGGTTTTCAACTGGGCGTTCCACAACAACAACCCTGTTGTGCCTAACGTCATACATAACTGATAGTATGATTGCTAAATGCCAAACGGACGTGATCTACACAGATTTAACAGCAGCTTTTGACAGGCTGAACCACGATATTGCAATCCATAAACTTGACAGGCTATGAGTTGGCGGTAATCTCTTAAGATGGTTTTGTTCATATCTTACAGGGCGTCATCTGACAGTTGCTTTAGGCGAAATTCTATCAACAAGTTTTTGCGCCACGTCCGGGATACCGCAGGGCAGCCATCTGGGACCGTTAATATTTCATCTTTACTTTAACGACGTACATCTTGTTATTGGATCACCTCAACTGTAGTCTGCCGACGACCTGAACATTTTTCTGCATATCTGCTCAACAGCCATTTCCTCCAAGAAAAGATGCCTTTGCTGATTGGTGTACTCTTGGGTCCTTCCTTAGCTCAGTCCGTAAAGGCCCAGCTACAAAGCAACACCATTTCTCGACTCCCTGGGCATAGCGTATGATTGTACTTGCCATTCAATCATACTAAAGCAAAAACGGTACCTGGCATCGAAAGCTCTCAATTAATAACTGTGGAAGTGCAATTAGAACACTAAGTTGAGAGCAAGCAATAAGCTTATTGTAAAAGCAATAAGCTTGAAATGCTAAAAGAAGAAATCGATTGGTGGTCAACCCGGCTAAGTGCCCAGTCATAACCTTTTCCCGGCAGAAACAACCAATTGTTCCCAACTACAATCGTCTCGGCACGGCTATCAAACGAATGCAGTGCGTTAAAGACCTATTTGTTAAGCTGGACTCTAAACTGACGTATTCGCATCATATTTCATATGTTGTTGATAAAGCTTCTGGAACTCATGGTTTTGTTTTCAAGGTGACGAAAAATTTGAGCGACATCCACTGGCTAAAATCGCTTTATTGTTCTCTCGTTCGATCTACACTGGAGTACTGTTCAGCAGTTTGGAGCCAGAACTGGGGCCGCATTTTGGAACTCGAAACGAAGAACTTTTTCTCACAAGCGTTCGTACAAAAAGTCGTTCGTTTCGAGATCCAAAATACGGCCCCTGTTATAATGGCGCCGATCGAATCGAATCTACACAGAAACAAAAGCGTGCCCGAAAATGAAAACGGACGATGAACTAGTTAACGTTTTCAGGATTTTTCCATTTGAACGTGGTTTAGTTCATGATTGCGTGATTCAGTTCACGGTGTATTTTGCCTTGTTCTTGAACTACGAAAGGCGCTGTCGATTAACGAACAAGGAGCCTCTGTGAGTCCATAGAGACGTGTGTAGAGCCTTAACTGTCGCAGATACTCTACAAGAACCGACTGCGAAACAATTCTGCAACAAATCAACATCAATGTTCAACCAAGGCCAATGCGCAATAACTTAATACTGAGGCTACCTTTTCGCCGCTCCAACTATGGGTTGAGTAGCGCTATCCATGGGTTGCAGCGAATGTTCAATAGGTTTTTGACTCCCATCTGACGCGAAATGTACTTCGTCGGAGATTTTCCACCATTTATGGAGCAATTGACGCACGGAGTTCAGATAAGTGTATGGTTTTAATTTTTTTTATCATGACTTGACTAAGATATTGTGTAATCGTGTTTCTATGTAATGTTTTTTTTTAACCAACATCATTAGGATCTAAACTTGGACTGTTGCTGCCTAACTACAAATAAACAAATATAGGGTAGGTAACCATCTAGGGTAGCTAATCCATCTAGTGAAGCACCATACTGCAAAAAATGCGCGTTATAGGTTAACGTTAACCCCGTGCTTGGAATAGGGTCCCGGGGTGCTTAAGTCGTTACCAACCCTACATTGAATTGACGAACCTTTACATGTTAGTTGTGAAATCTTAGCTTTCGAGGGAGTACTAGGAATTGTTTCAATTGCTTGAATTTCAACATTAATGTTAATTGGTACTTCAAATTAGTGTTAGCTCTTTATCTATTTTCAAATCCATGCTTTCTCACGAAATAATACTTCGTCTATGCTAAATCGAATACTCAGCAAAGCCTCGCCGCAATATTCTTCAAAGTACTTCAACCAATCCAAATACAAGGGAATTGAATGACGTAGCCAAAAGTTTCCGCACGGTCATACTTTAATAGCTCTAACATATTCTGAAGAACGTCTCAAGAGGAATAAGAAACATATAACTCATCGCTGATTTTCATTCACCGTCACCATCCACTGGACAGTATGTATTATTAATTTCAACTCCAATCTCCACCTTACAGTACCCATTTAGTGGTGTTCGCAGTAGTGTTGGTCAACAACCCTGTCAGCTGATGACCGGCCCTCTACTGCAACGCTTTTTCCACTGCAACGAATGCATTCACTTCAACGACAACAGCGCGTGAAACTTGAACAAACCGACAAGATCCGCATTTCATTGCATATCAAATGTCATAAAATGGAAGTGCTATCCATCAACTTCGCAGCAGATTTGTAAGAGTTTACAAGTAACACAATTGGAGATTCCGTAATAGATGGATTAGACGGACAGCGACGACGACGATGACAGCCGTAATAAAACCACATGCTTTTCACTTCTATGACACAATGCAATTGGAAAAGTAGTAGGGTTACGCGCCTAGAGTCGGATGTTGGTTTGAGCGCTTTGTTTTCATTGTTTTTGCATCTTACGGTAGGAAATGGGCTCCGTGTGACGAATTAGCGCGAAACCCTAGCTACACGACACGAGTACATGTTATAGGTACTCTGATATAATACGCCGCATATACAAGGCAGATATCGAAATGATAGTGAAAGTGATGTGGTCGCGTCAGGTTTTCCGTTTTCACATGCCATTGTAGTGTTGCAACCAACTACCTTAGTGTATACTGCGGATTAGTTGGTGGTAAATATTGTTGCAGTTTGCAGTTTTCCATTGAAATATGTGTACCTTCAGGAATGTCGGACCATGTGCAGCGATATGGAGCGGTTTTTCATGCCACTCGCATGAGGTGGTCAGATGGGTTGCGATCGGAGAAACAGGTGCTTTCGGGAGGAAATGGCTCCAATTATGCGCGCTTCCTAGCTCACCATTTTCGGACATGCATGCTCGGTTGCCCGATGAGCGAAACTATGTTCGGCATCCATTTAGATTTGCGTGCCTGTTTTGGATGTGTCGAAAATCAATGATGCGTGTTAAGAGGGGTAAGTTTAGGCATTGTTACACGAAACGGGGAAAACTATCGATCCTGCTGGGTGCAGTGCCGTTCGGAATGCAAACCGGTGCTGGGAAACAATTTCTGTAGATTACAGAGCTCTCCTAGCTTCCCTTTTTGGTTTTGTACACTGGAAATTTACGATGCGGTTTGCTGTGAATACTCAATTGAGCATCAAACCAAGGGTTTTCATCAGATGTCAATTTGTTGAGCAGTATCTGAAAATTTGCTTACGAAACCGAACGAACCAAACCAATAATCTTTTTTGGGCTAGCATGCTGTCACTCAATCGAACGCTCTCATGTGTACATCAGACCAAATTGAAACTAACGGTGCCGATCGACGAACAGCAATTTTCTCCTCATGAATGAATCAATCTTCGATTTCGTAATCCCACACACATAGGGTATGGAACGGCTTCAACCTTCTCCCTCTTCTTTCCAGCCGGGACCCTATTAGAAGCACCTTGTAAATGATAACTTACAGTGCTCGTTTTTCGCAGCAGCGTGAAATAGGGTCCCGCGGGGATGGGAGGTCTGTATTATTTCTGAACCCTATGTACGTCTGTTCCTAGATATGCGGAAAAGAGCGGGGTGCAGCAATGATTATGAATTCATAACGGGGTACTCCTCCTCAGTCATTGTTCCTATTCTCAAAATAGGTTCGAACGCACTGTCGCTTTCGATCATCGCCAGATGATTGATACCACCAGCAAGACCGTTGCCATTAGTAGCAGCAGTGTTAATGGCATGTAGGTGAAAAGAAAGACAAGCCATAATTGCGCTCCAAGTACGGTTCCGCGCATTTTGTTTGGGTTGGGCCTACGCGTTTCTAGCGAATAATGCACGTTGACGACCTTGAAAGGTGTTTGTCAGTGTTCGGATGTTTGCTCTTGTAAGCATTTCCCGCTACTCGGTAGGTGTTCTGCTGATTTGGTATCTGGACTTTGTTAGGCTAGAATTAACGTCTGTTATTCGCAGTGCTGTGCTAATTTAGTGGCCGAGCTGAAAATACGTACATGTTTCGTAGCACTGGACTTGATGAAATTAAATACTTTCATTCGATGATCCTGTGAGTATCTCATAAGTAGTTCAATTGAGCACTGTTTGTGCCAATATAATTTGAAAGGCACCTCTTGATTGTGATTTGATTGTGGCATTCGGAGGCATTCTATGTTAAATTTATGGGTTGCCGATTTTTCATGACAAAATTTGCAGACGTTTTTTGTTTACCTGGAATGAGAAAAGAAAAAAAAGGTGATTAGAATTTTACAAAAAGTACAAATACACCAATAATTATTAACAAACAACCGAAAAATCTAAAAAAGTTTATCACAAACAACAGCAGCAGCAGCAGCAACGACTAGGTACAACCAACACCATAATAGTAGTCTCGCCAACCAATTTCACATCAATTAACATTCCATTCTCAACCTAGTGCTAGGAGAAAGATAGAGGTTACGCTTCACTCCGCTTCGTTCCGAATCGATCTCTGTTTACACCTTGGAACCATATGGTTCAGTCAGCAATCTCCCGCTTCCGGCTACTTAAGGCGGCTCTTGAGAGAATCTTTTTCCCATACCACAGTCAGTGGGGCTGCCCACACAGACAGAAACACTTCGGATTGGGAAGAAGAAGAAATGTTTCCCATTTTCATTCAAATTCGTTTTTGTTTCGCTGGAACCAGCTGTGTCTAACCCGTATACCTATGTACAGGCAGCCATTCTTTATTCTGCAAGCTCCCCAGTACTGACACGATACTGACGATACTTACAGAAAAGTATCACACTTAGACGTGCGTTTAGGCAGCAACGGGAAAGAAGGGATTAATTGCAATTGTAAATTAAAGAAAAGCAACAAGAGGGAAGGGAGGAGACCTTTCGTGCTTCAAAAATCTGTTTGAGCTCCACATGAGCGAGAAAATGGGAAGGTGAGTAAAGCTACATTCCGTTGTCGTCATCGTCGTTACCGTGTTTGTGTCATAAATACCCCAAAATCAGACGTGAGATACTAACGTATGAATAAGATTACTTACTATATATTCCATGAACACGCAGTATTGCTATACAAATACACATAAAGCCCGATTCAAAGTAAATTTGGACGCTTAAATGATCATAACTTAAGAATTAAACTACATACACGGTTGATAAAAACGTCAAACAAAAGAGTATTTAGCTTTCAAACGATACATAACAAGATATTACATTTCACCGTTTCGAACAAACTGTCGCAATTTAGTTGTGATCGATGCCATCATGATTTACACAGTCGCTGGTGACACTGTACCGGCGAACTTATTGTGCATTTGTCACTTTTTTACTGCATCCTCGAAAATTTTGCTTGACAATTGCCCAATATTTTTCGATCGGTCTGAACTCAGGGCAATTCGGAGGATTAATCTTTTTGGCGACGAAATCAACATTGTTTGCAGCATACCATTTTAGTACCTCCTTAGAGTAGTGTCAACTGGCTAGATCCGACCAAAACATAACGTTGATCTTGTGTTACCGAATGAAGGGTAAAATCCGGTTTTTCAGACACTCTTTAATGTAAACCTTTGACGTCATAATGGTTTTAAGGCCAAAACTGCTGATTTCTTGCCAAATCATTGGTTTCCGAGCAAACTTATCAGCAAAAACAAATTTATACCTGGAAGGAACAACCCCACGATCAGTTACCAGGTAAAATTTTCGTCCGACATTTGTTTATAATCCATTTTGACATATGTTTCGTCTTCCATTAAAAAAAGCCATCAAATTTCGTCAAAACTCGTTCATATAGTAATCGTGCTCGCTTTTTGGCCACTAAGCTTTGTTTCAGGGAGCAATTCAGATGTTTACTGGCACAAAAAGACTTATATCCTTCTCGTGACAGGATGTTACGCACGGTGGAAGTGTTGGAATCGTATTTCTTTGCTAAATCGCGTATGGAGACACCTGAGTGCTTTTAACGTACCTCAATACCTTTCTCCTCAACTCTTTGTTCCTAGTGCCACTGTTATGATAGATGAGCTGTGCTCTATCTACACTCAGAGTATCCTTGCATCGTTTGACTACAAGACACACCGTTGACTTTGGGAATTTTAACACTTTTGCTATTTTTGAGGAAGACCACGAAGGATTCTCTAAATGTTTGTGCACGATTAATTTTCTTTTCTCAAGTTCCATGATCCGTAATTTCGAGATGCGTCGATCAATCGAGAACATCAACAAATGCCTGTCAAACGTGTTTTATTCCAACCACCAGGGCCACGGTGGTGTATTAAACCGTGCGTCCAGATCTACTTTGAATCAAGCTTTAAACTAGATACCATATAACACTGTATTTGACACTTGAGGTTTATTTGTTCTCTGTTGCAGATCTCCTAAAGGGTGTCCACGATGAAATTGCCACATACAAAATTGATTCGCAAAATTCGAGTTTTCATCCGATTGCCATCAAATTTTCAGGGATTGAGAAATAACTATTAAACTTCATTTTACCATACATTAATTGTTATGTTATATATTCTCCGTGCGAGGAGTAACGATTATGATGTAGAAGGAGATGTTCGCTCATCACCATGAGGCACCAAGAGTGAACAACAATGTTTTTGACTAGAATGAAAGATATGAAGAGAAAGTTTTGATAGTTCCGCTAGTGTGCGGCAGGCTTGGAAATTGAACGTTCGAAGCCCAGCCTTAGTTTTGGCCTTCTGGACAAAACTTCGGCTTAGGTGCAGCTTCTTAGCCACATCCCGAACGGAGGCGTTCGGATTTCGGTTGAAGGCCCCAACTACGCGGTTGTGATTTTTGGTGTTGTACGGAATACTTTTTCCTTCACTTCTGGGCTTCCGATCGGTGGTCAACCGTTCCTCGAACCGCTTAATCACTCGCGACACCGTGGAATTCGCGATTTTCAACGTTTTAGCGATGGAACGATGCGAGAGATCCTTGTTCTCGTGATGAATGCGCAAGATTGTATCACGCACGAGCTGTTCTTTCGACTCCATTTCCGCGAGTTTTGACTTGCACGATGTAAATAATGCACTATGAACTAAATCCACCCAAATTTTCATTAAATTCTACCCAACGGTTAAAAAGTTAGAGCAATTTCATAGTGTGGCAATTTCATCGTGGACACCCTTTACAGAAGTCATAAACGACGTTCAGCCGATTGTTTTTGCATTTTTGTAGACAAATCCCAAGTAAGCAAAAGTATCAATAGAAGGCTCTTCATGGCTTAAATCTTGTCTATAGCATTTTATGCAGCTTAGTTTGTACGTCATTGGAATTTGTGCCGGAACAGGTTGTCAACCGTGTTTGATTTGTTCGCGACAAAATCTGGACATTCCTAGACACAAATATCTCCTAAAATATCTTACTAGCTTAACTATTAGTCCAGTGTCGCTCAATTTTCAAAAGCATCTGTTCTATTTCCATCTGCCGTAAACTTACGGAATTTCAACACTTTTTCTTCATATCTTTCATTCTAGCAAAAACATTACTGTCCACTCTTGGTGTTTCATGGTGATGAGCGAACATCTCCTTCTACATCATAATCGTTACTCCACGCATGAAGAATACAAAACATAACAATTAAAGTATATCAGCCTAGGCCAAGCCTCTGCTGTATACAGAAGTTGTATCTATTCCATTCTGTCCATGGCTGCACTTCGCCAGCCTCGCAGTCTGCGAAGTTGCCTTCTGCTTGATCGATCGACCTTGCTCGTCACACCCCTCTTCTTGTTGTGCCTGTCGGATCGTTATCGAAAATTACCTAACGACATGCCCAGCCCACCGTAGTCGGCGGAGGATGAACCATGAGCTCGCGCGGCGAACCCAGTATTTGTAATGTGATCAAATATGGATGAATAAGCTAAGCAGTACATGTTGCGAGACTACCGGACAACTATCTTGCGAAAGTGGTGCTCGATGGAAATCCGGGTGGCACAAAACGACGAGGAGCGCAACGTGCAAGATGTTTAGACCGCCGGAGTCAAAAGTAGACAAGATTGCCAGCCATAATGCGCCTTTTTATCTGTCTGCTGGTGGCTTTATTGGCGGTCATCAATGAGCCCAGATACACGAATTCGTCTACCGCCTTGATTTCATCACCGCTGATTTGAACGCATAGTGGGAGGCTAACATCATGTATTATGTCTTTAACGCATGAATGACAAGCCCAATCCTACTAGCTTCAGCCTGAAGTGTATGTACGTTCTCGCTGTCGACACAGAGTTGTGTCAGCGAAGCCAACAAGTTGGACGGACTTGCTGAAGATCGTACCACTCGTGTATATCTTCGCTTTTCGTATCGTACCCTCCAATGGAATGCTCAATAGCAAAAATAACAATGCATCGCCGTGCCGGCACCTTCTCTGAAATATGAAGGGATACAAAAGACTCCTAAAATATCTGTTGAGTGAAAATCTGGATATCTCGATCAGAAAACTTACTAAACAGCATTGTTCAGCGAGTTCTAAAATCTTTCGACAACAGCTAGCAAGACAAACAGCTAGCAATGTGCAATACAAACGGATGTGAGGAACCACCAGAAAAATGCGAAGGTTGCAACAAATATTACGGAGGTGGCCAGATCTTTCGGTACGTAACGAGTGAGTCATAAGTAGCGGGACTAAATTCATGTCATGTTTACGGCACACACGTGAGAGAGAGAGAGAGAGAGAGAGAGAGAGAGAAACAGCTGGCTTTTGTGTGGCTTTGTTCTTTTTTGGACGTCGTTCGCGCACAGCGTGTTTTCGTTTGTTTACGATGAAGGTCGCGGAACAAAGTTGCCGCGTCTGTCAGATACTTGGACCGGATGTTGCGAGGTACTTTTAGATGGAGGACCACAAGAAATCCACAATTTATAACATGATCGCTCAGTTTTACGCCAGGGCCACTGGCCAACAACAAAAAACCGGGCCGACGGAGCTGAATAAGCGCCGCCAAGCGAAAGAAATTGAAAAGCTGCCGCCAAGAACATGATTGGCACCAGGAAGCTGGCTAGGAAGTGGAGTGTGTGAAACGTTACTAGCGAGCATCTAGACCGACGCAAACGGAGAATTCTTTGTTGTCGCCTATCACCAAAGCAGTTTGAAGAGCAATACCGAACGGGAAGTTGCGCTTACTATGGACTATACAAAGCCCTGAGGTCTGGTAAACTTTAGGTTCGTGCTAAGTGTATCATGTACAAGACGCTTATAAGAACCGCTCTCTTCGTGGGCATGGAACGTGGACAATGCTCGAAGAGGACTAGCAAGCAGTTGGAGTTTTCAAACTTAGTGTGCTTGGAACAACATTTCGCAGTTTTTAAACCAGCGAGCTAGCCCAATTCAATGGCGTTAACGGTATCCGTTAAGGAACGGAAGAGGAATCACTCGGAATCCAGGACAGTATTAGGTCACAATTCCAGGCAGTATTTTTCCTGTATTTTCGAAAATGTCAGCTTCGGGCTCGTAGTTACTGAAACACCTCTTTGGATGTTTTTCGTAACTTGTCCGGGGTGAGATTAGAAGTCGGGACTTTGGCATGAGAGGTATGGATGTTAACACCCTTACGCCGGGGTCACCCCCTGTTTTTTTCTTGCATATGCATTTAAGCAATAGGCTGATTTTTGCGCTTTTTTTTCTGCGATTGTGGCAGTGGCAGTGGCTCGTGGCAAATTTACCTTTACATTAACAATCATAGCAAACCTGTTGTGTACCGAAAAAAACGACAGCGTTATCAGATGGAAACAGTCATGGCAGTTGTAGCGGCCATAGCGAAAACAGTCAAGAAACTACGCTTGACGGTTTGTTACTACTGCCAACTCCATCTCGGAGCGAAGAAGTTCGACATCGCGAGGCTCTTTGTTCCCACCTGATATGGTCGATCCGGAATTACAACATCTTCTCCCTTCAGAGGAATGGCGAGCTCGTCTAACGGAAGCCTGTTGGTGGTGGTTAGTTTGTGGAACCGGCCAAACGGGGAAGAAGTATCTGAGCAAGATAGACATTGTTATGCAGAAGTGTCAGTCGAGGCCAACCGTTTCTGAGCAGCAAGCGATCACTCAGAGGAAGTGGCTGAAGGTACTAATGATAAAAATTCCGGCGTAGCGTCATTGTCAAAATGAATGATGAGATCTACTTGACGCTTTGCGACAATGATTGGCAGGGGACCGGGTACTTTGAGTTTACCACTAAGTAGCTAAGCAATTATGTCAAATGTATCTTCTACAACAAGCTCCCAGAATAAGAGAAGGTGTCCATGCCGATGTTCACTCCGTCGGGTCTTGCGGTGAACGTGAAGTGCCTGTCGGAAGTTGCCGCCTTCACTAAGACGTATTACGCGGAGGAAAAACAAAATCCGTCAGCTGAAAATTATGAGTAGGAACTACTCAAAATGATGAATAAGATTCATTGCAAATTTTTGGTAGAGCAAGCATGACATCCTAAGTAGAATCCACTTCGAATCCTAGCCTGTATTCGTTCACAATTCGCTCGGAATAATAATCAAGGCATACTCAGAATATCATGCATATTGCGTATTAATTCCATTGGTGAAGCGAACCCGAATATCGTTTTAACAGGTTCTCTCAACAAATACATACATTATAAGGATCAAAAACTTAACCATGTTTACAGTATGCCTTGTTATTTTAGCGTTTAGTTGCTTCTGCTATTTGCTAAATCCAGGGTGGCCACACAATCTTAATACAAAAATTCCCGCATTTTTCCCGAATTTTTCCCGCATTTTTGCCTTATTTTCCCGACTGTTAAGATGAGTTAATATAAATTACTCGTAGCTAAATCATTGAGCTCCCAAACTTTTTCCAGTTTGATTTACCACCAGACACTTTCCATTTATTAAAAATACGCCTTTTGGTGCGACAGGATGAGCCATTTTTTAACAAATGTTGTCAAATTTAGTAGCTCCTTCTTGGTTCTAGCCAAAATTTGTCCAAACCATTTTATTTTCTCTGGAATCCGGCAAACAACGTCAGACGGCATTGAGCACAGCTGCCCAAATTCTTCTTTCACTATGTGTTTCACCCTTACAAACGCAATTCGCCAAACTTCAAACACATTCGTTACCACATGAAAGATAAGTTCATTTCTGGCCTCACCTGTTACAGCCGTGTAGCCAGATCTTCTAAGGGCATCTTCAACGGTGGTTCAAATCGTGGTTTGGATTTATTTGTTTAGGCCACACGCAAAAACATCGCTGCATCGCTGGTGTTTGTAAATTTTGTTTTATATCAGATCTAGTCTATCATCACTTCAGAACATATATAAGCTTCTAAGTTGCTTACTGAACGCACTCTTCAAAAATTTAATTTAATGAACTTCGGAATATCTGCGAAGATTGGGTGGAAATATCTATAATGAACATGCCAGAAGTTGATTAAACTTCTCGGCAGTTGAATAAAATAATTGGAAGTGTCCAGATAATCATGAAGTTTGCTCGCTGTCTTTCGAGAAGAGAAATGGTGGAACTTTAGAGAAGTTCATTGAATTGCCGAAAAATTATTAACGTTTCTGGAAACTTGAATGAACTTCCAAAAAATTTGCTGATCATCCATGCAATAGGAACTTTTTATGTTATCCAAGATTGTGAATAGGTGAAAATTCTATGAAACTGATTAAATAGTAGTTGGTTTCTTTATTCTCGATTTGGTTGGGTTCGAAAAATTATCGAGTAGTAAGAAGTTTAAGTTCTTTTTAAAAACAAGACATTTTCTCGATCACCTGGAAAGATCCCTGAAGTCCTAGGAAGCTCCCCAAACTTATGGAAAAATCCTTAGGATGTTTCCTAAATTTTTCGAATGTTCAAAAAATCCAGTTTCCTGTTTATCTGGGACGTTTTCTGAAATTCTGGACAGTTCCCCGATCTTAGGGGAAGTTTTCTGAAATTCTTGGAAGATTGCAGGACTACTGTGAAATTTCCTGAATTGCTGAATCCCCTGAGCTTTTGGAAAATTCCCTGAACTTCTGGGAAATTCTCTGAATTTCTGGGACGTTCTATAAACGTCTGAGATGTTTTCTGGCCTTTTCGAAAGTTTCCTGATCTTTGGGGGAGTTCCATGATCTTTGTGAGCATTTCCTGAAGTTCTGAGAAGTTTTTTGAATTCATGAGAAACCCTGAACGTCAAGGAAGTTTCTTGAACTCCTACATGTTTGCTGAACTTCTAAGAAGTTCTTTATATGTCTAGCAAGTTTCATGAAATTCTAAGAAGTTCACTAAACCTCTAGGAAGATCCGAAAACTGTTGAAAAGCTTTATGAATTTCTTGACTGTTCTCTATTGGAAGTTCTCTTATTTTCTGGAAAGTCCCTTGAATTTTTGGGAAGTTCCCTGAACATCTTGAGTAGTTCTATGAACTTCTGAAAAATACCCAAAATAATCTGATAAGTTTTCTAAACTTCTGGAAGCCCCCCGAATCTCTGGAGAGTTACCTGAACTTCTGTGAAGAACCCTTTATTTTTGGAAACTTTCCTGAACTCGTGGTAAGCTCTATGAATTTGTGGACAATTCCCTGAATTTCTAGGAGACAATCTGAATTTCAGGAAAGTTGTCTGAATTTCTAGGAAGAACTCTTAATTTCTGGAAAGCTCCCCGATTTTCTGGAAAGTTCCCTGATTTTATGGTATGTTCCTTTGACATCAGGGAAAATAACCTCGGGAAAGTCTAAGTCAAATCTAAAAAGTATACCGAGCTTCTGATAAGTTTCCTGAATTTCTAAGTGCACTGAATTTACAAGATTTTTTTCGAACTTTTGAGAGATAATTTTTGTCCATTAATTTCTTAACCTTTTCCGATATTGGGGCCGTAAATACTGCGGCCCGTAAGTCTTAAGAACAGATTTGCAAAAATTCCCCAGGGACACCAACCCCCAAGTTTTCGTCGAGAGAACTAGCTGAGGACATACGCCAACATCCGTTAAGCTGCAGTGCACCTATGTACCACTAAGGCCAACATATCCAGCTGCATCGCAACAGCTGGAAAAAGTCATCAGTTGACTCTAGTTGTCGCATACCCAAGTAGCACAGAACGATCATAATTAGTTGCTGCAACTTGATTATGACATAAAAAGGCATATTTGTGTTTTCTAAACTTTATGTCAACATGTGTGCTACTAGGGTAATGTCTAGGATCATATCCCTTGGCATGTTGAAACGTCGTAGTAAGTGCTTCTTGTCATAGGTTGGCGTGGCGTTATCTATCACTATCAGCACTATCTAAATTCGTTTAAATGAGATGTATGCATTCACACACTCACCACCACTCAAACCAATCTATGGTAAAAAGTTTGAGAACAATCCTCGGTCTCTGAAAAAAAAAACTTCTGATCTCTGGATATTGTATGATTGACAAGATGATAGTTGTTGGTGGGTTTAACAACAAGAAATACTACACCGGTGCGGAGAACGCAAAGTTGGTCTGTTTTAGCTGGTTCTTTTTAAGTTTCCTGATGCAAATCAACTATAAAGATGTTAAAATAGACCACCGCTGAAGATGCTCTAAGCGGTACGTTTTGAACAGGCTGAACAATGAGATCGGTGGACCGAGAAAATGACAAAAAGGCTACTCAAATCATTTGAAAAAGGTGTGAGTATGGTTCCTTCCATTTGACAAAAATTCCCGATGACTTTTGAAATTCCCGCCTTTTTCCCGCATATTTCCCGATGATTTTGGATTCCCGCATTTTTCCCGCATTTCCCGATTTTCCCGAGTCTGTGGCAAGGGAGTGAGAAACTGGACGGACGGCAGCGGAGTTGGGTGCAGGCGACTCGTGAGGTAGTAAGTGCTCTCAAGGACATGGAGCAAGACAGGTAGGTGTTACCCATTGTATTTATATTAATAAAATCTATTTTTAATAGATTTGCGTCGACCATCAGTTTAATTGATTGAATCGACTGAGTCGACAGTTCATTCCGCGGTATTTTGTTATCGGGCGCTACTTTTTGTCTATTGTTTCGGTTGCCTATTGTTCGTTGCGCGAGTGATCGAGTGAGCATGAAAAGTAGTGGTTCGCCAGGTAAGATGGGTCGATGGTGAATACATAATTAATTGTGATCCAAAATATTCGTTCGTCATGCTCGTTGGGCCACCCTAACTTGGAACAAATAAACCACTGTCCCATTTTTTAAGTGACTACAGCGGCATCCGTACTGTTGGTGTAGATCGATCCAAGTTGGCTCTCAGGCGTTGAGATGAATTGAGATGTTTTCCTAATGAAATACCACTATCACACTCCTGAGTGGTCCCAATAGCATTCTTCCTGTTGGTTTAAACCGGTTAAAATCGGTTTTCAGCATAATTAAAAAATCACTTTGTATTCCCAATGAAAAATCACAATCACACTTTGTGAGTGGCCCCTATAGCATACTTACTAAATCGGTTCAAATTGGATATCGGAACTTATTTTCAAATATTTCACTTGACAGCTTATCGTTAACCAAAACGAACCCTGCGGCAACCCAATCCTATTATCCAAAATCCCAGTGATTTCTCGTGGAAGTGCAGAGGTGTTCTCGGCTTCCAATAAAGCGAGTATCACGTCAACATATTCGTACGCTTTCCTTACTTGACCTGCATTCGGAGCGGGGCCGACCCTGGTATTGTCCTAGTTTGGGATCACAAGTTTCTACACATTGAAGATGTATGTTAGTCCCAGGCATCATCTGTTGGTTCTCGGTGTAATAACAGCTGATCTGGCAACAACGGGGCAGCAACCTCGGGCGGTCAATCATGCTCATGCGCATGCTTAAGTCCTTTATTATCTCGGCGAGGTTTCTTCTGGGCTTTTAATTACCTCAACCCACATCTCACTTTAATGTCCGCGCAGTTGATTTAGCTACATCAACTTTTTTGGCAACATCTCTGACCGACATGTTGGGCTTGCTATTGTATACTTTCATCACTTGTTTTTCATCTTGTTTGTTGCGTGTTCCCCTTTTCGACTGCTTGGTTGACTTCCTCTGAACCGTTTTGTTTTGTAGAAACTCGCTGATGACATTCGACACCAATCATGATTTTTTAACCATTTGTTCAAAATAAGATTTTGCAGCTCCTCTTCTCGGGACGCCATTTCCAAAAGTTCAATTTGAAAGTAAACAATATGAACGTCGACGCGAAGGTTTAAAGGATCCATTGGCAGTTAAACCCTACACTGAAAGAAATTCTTACGTTGACTCAGACCATTGACGCGACAAAGTTACACCAAGTATTTCCGGACACGGTTTAGCGTTTATTTGCTTCAGTTGTTTGTTAAATCTACGAGGTACAACAGAAGGAAGAGAACATATTTGTATCGGTGCAGAACCAAAAAGAGCAGGCATTTGGCAGCGTTGCGATTAAGCCGAATTTCAATATCTCACCATTTCGAACACTTAAATCGTGAATCCTAGAGGGTTTGAGCTGTTTAGTGGAATACCTGTAACTAGAAATTCTCGCGTATCTGTCAAGAAAAGGTAGTTGGAATTAAATGGAAGATACTAATTTTTCTTCTAATTTCTAGTTACTTAAATCGTGGATCACCAGTAATGGAGAGAGTATGTATGCATGACCCGTTGACCCGTAACGCTGGTAGATCACCTTTTCGTGGTGCGTTACGGGGTATCAGATCTACCACCGAACCCTAGTCCGAATTAATTCAAACTAGGGAACATATTTGTTATTTGTAGTCAAAGGAACATATTTTAGTCCTTATTACATTTTATGTCTTATGAAAAGTGACAATACTCGTTTTGCAATTGTGCGAGGATGAGCTTAGAATAAGTAAAACATGGTTAGTCTTCATTTATGTGAATTCTCATTGTCTATTTGATGTTCTATAGTTTGAATTGGTTATGACTAGGGTTCTGATGCATGGTCAGTATCGGAGTCATAGTTTGTTTTCTTTGCAATGAATCTGATTTTGACTGATAAAGGGGCGCGCCTTTGAAGAGTGCTCTCACTCCTCAAAGGGTTTAAATAGCGGAAACTTTCAATAAAATTTGATTCATTGCCAACAAAACAAACAATGACAACTGTAACAACACCGAATCCCTCATCATTTCTCAATAGTGATGAGGTAAATCGACATGCACTAAACAAAGGACACGGAATATACTACAATAGATCAAATTACTGGTCTCAGTGGTTTATGTCCCGAACAGAGGAAAAAAAAAATGTATGCATGAATATCATGAAGCCATGGGACTGTCTATAATAAAGGTTGTACGGAATCAAATTGCACCACTTTTAAACGGCTGTATCTTTTTACCCGTTGGGTATTTTCTATGGCAGCCCTAAGTTTGCACCTTTAAACTGAAGAAATGATCCATTAAAAATTGAATTTCATTCCATAAAAAACGTATTCATGACCCATTAAACTCTTGTCAAAATCCATAATAAAATGGATATGATCCATAAATTTTATCAATGTGATCCATAATTTATACACAATTTAGCAATAAAATGTCAAAAATGTACCGTTATATATCTAGGGTATGATCAATAAAATTGTACGGATTACCCATAAACATATAGCAAATGTTCCATAAAAGGTTCAATATCATTCCTTAACGTTGTAAAATTGATCCTTAGAATGTAACGTTTGTGAACTTAAATATATACACATGATCAATAAATTATTGAAAATATTACATAAATAAATCGTCAATGATCCATGATAGGTTTTAAACATTAACAACAACCTTTAAATATGGTCCATACGAAATAAACTTTGGGCATTTAAAATAATATACAGGATACATAAATTATGCCAGAATTATTCCAATATAGGGTTAATATTTTTTGAAATTTTGGCTACGGGGAAATTTATCCTTGACTGCGCTACTACTCAGATCTATTAACATGTCCGTTTTTTTAGCTATGAGGCTCAAATATTGCTATTAAAGAATGATAGCTTTTTAAAAGATTATCAATTTTTCAGAGAGCTGATTAACTTTCGCGATTTCACGTTCTTTTACGACCGCAACTGCGATGTTTCCCATCGCAATGTTTCCCAATAAATTTGGTAAAGAGCACTCGTGCATGTATAGAACTAGGGAAGATGTTCCTATAATATCTAACCACTTTGCAGTTCAACTGCCTCTCATCACTTTGCAATTCAATTGCAACTGCCCAATTGTTTGATTCATCGTAGGATGAATAAAGGAACAATGAGATTAATATGGGGGCAGTTACGCTACATGTCAAGTTTAAGGCTTGATCAAACTGTTATTTAAGATTTGTTTTTTAAAATTTTGCCGAACAAACGTTTGCCGTCCAACTCGCTATCGCTCGTCGGACCTAACTACAAAAAACATCCTCCGTTTGCATTATACCGGGCAAATGCTTGAATCAGTCGTTAAATTGAAACATCGACCGCTTTCTACTTCCTTAGTTTTTCAATCCTCAACAGCAGGCAACATTGATATTTCTAGCACTTGGAGTACAGCATAACAAATCGTGGCTACTATGTCACATTGTACAATATAGTGTGTCTAACTGAGGAGCTGTTTGATCATTCCATAAGATTATCAATCTCCCATGAATTGATTAAAAACATTCATACTAAAGGTTTTTTTTCTTCTGAAAACCAATGTTTGGCAAAATTGTAGTTGAGAAAATTTTCTATAAGAATAACTTTTGAACGAAACATTTGTTTTCTCCATAGTACTCGTAATTTCTTAATAAAAATTCTAATTAGTGTTAGTTTCTTATCAAATGTGCTCAAATTTCAAGATGTTGTTAAAGACATGATTTGAAATCATTTAAACATAGGGGAGAGAATATTTCAAAATTTGCATCACTCTAACGGGAAGGTTAGATTAGATTAACTTTCCAATTTTTATGCACCTAAAAATTGAAACAAATAGTGACGAACACTCAAAAATGCAGGCATAATTCATTGATCACACCCACATGTTCAATTGAACAAAGTTGATATGCTATGGATCATTTCTATGAGGTTATAGATTATTATTCATTGTTTTATGGATCATAGACAATTTATTTATGGAACATTTTCAATAATTTATGAATCATGTGCATGTATTTTAGTGCACAAATGTTACATTCTGTGGATCAATTTTGCAAGTTTAAGGAATGATATTGAACCTTTTACGGAACATTTGCTATATGTTTATGGGTAATCCGTACAATTTTATTGATCATACCCTAGATATATAACGGTACATTTTTGACATTTTATTGCTAAATTTTGTATAAATTATGGATCACATTAATAAATTTTATGGATCATATTAATTTTATTATGGATATTGACCAGAGTTTTATGGGTCATAAATGCATTTTTTGTGGAACGATTTTAATTTTTAATGTATCGTTTATTAGATTTTATATGCAAAAGTATGTTTGCCATTTTCTATTGAAATTTTGGGTGGAATTAATTCGAACAGCAGTGGCGCAAAGAAATTTTGCGCAAGTACCTCAAAAATCCGGTTCTTTCTCATCGTGCCATCAGTAAGAATAAGATAGGTAAACGCGTGCACGAAAGCTGTACACCCAGATGTTGACGAAACCACATTTTCCCGTTATGGATGATGAGACGTATGTGAAAGCAGACTTTCGGCAGCTTCTGGGGCTCCAGTTATTCACTGCTCATCATAATGTCGATGTCCCTGAGGACGTTAGAAAGCAGAAAATGTAAAAGTTTGACAAAATATATATGATTTGGCAAGCAATTTGCTCGTGTGGAAAGCGGAGCACCCCATTCGTGACAAATGGAACGGTCAATGGGTACGTGTACGTAAAGGAATGCCTCCAAAAGCGTCTACTTCCTCTTCTGAGGTCACACGATTTTCTGCCCGGATTTAGCCTCGTGCCATTACTCCAAAGAGGATTTGGAGTGGTAAAAGGCTAAGAAGATCAATTTCGTGCCGAAGCATCTCAACCCCCTGAACGCACCGGAACTGCGGCCAATTGAAAAATGCTGGGCCATCATGAAGTCGGAGGAAGATATGCAGAAAAAATGGATTGCCAAGCAAAAAAAAAGTGGGTCCAAATGTTGTACAGGACCTTATGAGTAGTGTAAAGAAGAAGCATTAGGATAGGGAATTGAAATTGAATAAAACAAATATGGGAAAATATTCATAACATGTTTTATTTTACTCAATGAAAGTTTGAAGATAATTAGTTGAACGGGCGAATTTTGCCGAACATTTGTATGTGTCGCAAATTGATTCCGGACACCCTTTATACATTCTATACAGAATTCTATACGGAATTAAACAAAATAGTTTTTCTTAGGATAGAACCACGATTTAAGTTATTTTTTTTTTCTAAGTATTTGTAAAATTTGCAACAAGAAAGTGCACAGAATGTTTGTTTAAATCAATTATTTTTCTATAAATGTGCCGTATAATAATTTATTGATTTGTTGCAAAATGGATTTATCTATAATCTTGTTATAAGGCAATCGTATCTAGGCACATAAACAACTCAACAAGTAGCAATTGAACAGATGTTTGAATCACGTATAGCTTGAAAATAATCTGATAAGATTGAAATTTTAGCACCATATGCAATTTGGGTACAAGTGTACCCCAACATCCACAACAACAGACTATCAAATCCGGTTTGTTTACTGGTGATTCAATAAACACAATCAACAACGCTCTGTGCGCGAACACATTCGAATTCGGATTGGAATGTACACTGGAGTCACATTTTATGTGGTTTTATTTTTGTATAAAGCTATAACTTCCAATAATTTTCAATAATGGTGCGAAAAGTTGTCAAATGATGAAGTTTCAGCTGATCTAGTGTGAACATCCAGAGTGCAAATCTCACTTTCAGTGCATTAATCAGTGTATTCAAAACAGTTGCTGGAAGATCGGAACTTAAGTTTTACAAAAAGTATGCAATACTACGCACCAGAAATAACTAAAGATTCTTCCTGAAGAAGAGACTGAGAAGCTTGAAATATATTACATTATTCATACCAGAAAACACCGAACGAACATGCACCAGCATAAAAAGCAACCCCACTGTAACCGTGTTTACCTTTAAACAGAGCCTAATGAGGCACACTCGTGCAGTGTTGTTAAACAATAACAAACCCTTCCCAATTGTCGGCAGCAAAAGTGAGCGCGACCGTCATCATGACCACGGTTACAATCTCGACGAAAGTGAAAAAAAAAATCTGCTGCACAGCCGTATCGTTAAGATCCCTCTCTTTCCCTGATCGTCCAATCGTTTCAAGTCATCAACCCGGCCCCAGCCACACCCGTCGATAATTCGAGCTTTCCCTCATGGATGCATTCATGTATGTATCTCGCGGTTCGGTATGGAATTCACTCCTCTTCAATCACGCTTTCCCCCGCTCCGCACCGTCGCAGCAACATCAGCTCCTTATACGGTGGCCGGCAGACTGCCGAGATCCACATTTCTGTCGTAATTAAACAATTAAGAAAACATGTGTTTTCATTACTTCACACTTGAGTCTCGGGAAGTTTTTGTACTTCTTTTGTTCAACTTTTTCCTGTCCTCCGTAGCTTCAGCGCATTATTGCTCTTCCATTTGCGATTTAACGCTGGATATATTCCGTGCAGTGTTTTGAATAAGTCCGTTGTTGTAGGCGAGAATCATGACAAAGACGACGATTTACCCTTCTGTTCTTCGAAGGTATCAGCAATTGTTCACCAACGTAGGATTCTCGCGGATGTGTTGTGAATATTCATCCAGTTGCAGATGATACACAAAGCGGTAGCTGGATGCTGAAAACTCAGACGTGCGTAAATGGGGTGGGGCTAGAGTTCGAAGGCGTGCAGGAATGATTTAAGGTATATGTAAATAAAAACGGCAGGCAAAGTGTCATATGATACGTGCCAAGTGGGCTCAACTCAGACGGTGGAATGCATAACATTTCCCGGAGGTTCAATTGAGGGTAATTTTGGGCAAATACGTGTGTGAGTATTGCTATACGGTCTTTGTTGAGACATACATGAAATTGACTTCCGTTTGATGTGAGTACAATGAACCCTGGCACGGATGAACCGGTTGAGGTCATACGATGTACAGGTATTCAATTATTTTGACATTCGTTTAATACACAAGAAAAAACAACTTCTAAAAAGCTTTGTATATATGATTTTGTGACCGTAAAATTCTTAGTTTTTCCATCTGGTTGTATTTTTACTGTACTGCAGCATACAGATGATTTGAATTTCACATGCGAAAGTTTGTAATTTTTTGGACTTGTGATTTCAAAATGTCGAAGAGGTGACGCAAGTCCGCCAGTTTTTCATTCCATCAGCTAACACCTTACGGTAAAACAGCAAAGGGCATTGGCGTATCTACTGGGGGTGCCTAGGGTGCCAGGCCCCCTCCAGTATTCTGTTGCCTACCACCCCCCTTCCCCCAGGATTTTTACCTAATATATTTCTAATTTGAAATGAAACACTGTTCATAATCTCTATCGAATTGTACGAATTTTTTTCCCAGTGTAAGTTGTTTTTGTACTTTGCTCCCTTCAGAAATATTTTGAACGAATAACTATTTTCTATTTTTCTTTCGTATACCCTCTTCCCCTCACTTTCACTTACTCCACTGTACCGTATAGGATGTAAAGTTGGTATATCGAAAAACAAACCATAGTTAACGACAATTAATCCATGTGAATTCCGATATATCAAGATTACATCGCTCGAGAGTTTGCGTCTGTTAAAAGTTAGTTTTTTTTCGTGCTGTTTAATAACGAACGACATGATAATGTCATCTAAGCCACCCCGTAAATGGTTAAATATAGTTTATAACTCAATAATTTATTCAAAATCGAAATTAGAACGCAGAGGGCCCACTTAAGAATTTACTAGCAGACGTGTGCACAAAACCAGTATATTCCGGTGTGTTTTTTGTAGAAAGTTCATTTGACCTGATTTATTCTTAAGATTTCTTCAAAGGATTTGATTTCCAATCAAAAGGTTCTATTTTGGCGTTATTGGTGTTGGCTATTTTGGGTTATTGTAGGCGAAAATATTAAATATATCTACAGTTTTTCATACAAAATTGTCATATTTGACATTTTCTATGTCAGCACTCAAAGGATGGATTGAGCTGAAATTATGACAGTAGCTGTGATGAGTTTATAAATTTTGAAACACAGTCTTCAAAATTTCACCTGATCCTCCATTTTAGAAATTTTTTAGAACATTTATTTTAAAATTTATATAAGAATGAATAATTTTGCCGAAGAATTCATTCTTGTGGAACTTTTCAATTTTAAATTATTTAAAATCTAAATTTTTGCCAAACCTTATAACATGGCGAATCTGATGTCATTTTGCAGACTGTACTTGTAAATTAATATATTCACCACAGTTCAAAACGGTAGATGCATTTGTTAATTTCGCTTATAGTGTAGTTGTTTGCATTCTTTTTCCGTACCTTCAAACAATTTAAAAAAAAATCCATCCAATTCATAAGTTTTACCTCAAATTACCCATGGATGTTTTTTTCAAACTGCCGTGAAGTTCTCAGTAGGTTTTTGATGAAATAATCCTCGGAATTCTCCTTAAAATTTTTAGAACTCTTTTTCAGAAATTTAGCTCTTTAAAACTTTTACAGGCTGGCCACACAATATTGGATTAATAGATACTTTTGGATTAATAGATACTTTTGAAGTTCATGAAGTTTTTTTTTTCATAATGTAGCCGCGGGCTTCTTGCGTATTGCATAATCTGCTTATATCTCTCATGTTGCTATTGAGAACACTTAGCTTTATATAAAGGGCGATACGGTCAAAATTTGGTCAATATCAACTTGACTTATTTCTTTCAATTTTGCATTTAAAAAACCTGAACACCCCTCATTTTGAAGGTGTGTGTGTGTAGAATGTTGCTCCTATTTTGATTTTGGGATTCACTCTTCATTTGTCAAAATGCCGTCCAAGCAAGAAGAGCAGCGTATCAAAATTTTGCTCGCGCATCGCGAAAATCCGAGCTACTCGCACGCAAAGTTGGCAAAATCGCTAAAAGTTGCCAAATCAACCGTTACAAATGTGATTAAAGTGTTTGGGGAACGTTTGTCGACAGCCAGGAAGTCTGGATCGGGGGGAAATCGAAAACCGGAAGCCGCTGAGACGACAAAGAGAGTTGCCGGTAGTTTCAAGCGAAACCCTAACCTATCTCTCCGAGATGCCGCAAATAAGCTGGGTGTATCGTCTACAACCGTGCATCGAGCCAAAAAACGAGCCGGACTATCGACTTACAAGAAGGTAGTGACTCCAAATCGCGATGATAAACAAAATACGACGGCCAAAGCGCGATCCCGGAGGCTGTACACGACGATGCTGACGAAGTTTGACTGCGTGGTAATGGACGACGAAACCTACGTCAAAGCCGACTACAAGCAGCTTCCGGTACAGGAGTTTTATACGGCAAAAGGAAGGGGAAAGGTAGCATATATTTTCAAGCACACGAAACTGTCAAAGTTCGCAAAGAAATATCTGGTTTGGCAAGCCATCTGTACCTGTGGCTTGAAAAGCAGCATTTTCATAGCTTCCGGGACTGTCAACCAAGAAATTTACGTGAAAAAGTGTTTGAATAAACGTCTGCTGCCTCTCCTGAAGAAACACGGTTGTTCCGTACTGTTTTGGCTGGATTTGGCATCTTGCCATTACGGTAAAAAGGCCATGGAGTGGTACGCCGCCAACAACGTGCAGGTAGTTCCCAAGGACAAGAACCCTCCCAACACGCCAGAGCTCCGCCCAATTGAGAAATACTGGGCTATTGTCAAGCGGAACCTAAAGAAGACCAAAAAAACTGCTAAGGACGAGCAGCAGTTCAAGGCAAACTGGCTTTCTGCGGCGAAGAAGGTGGACAAGGTGGCTGTACAAAATCTGATGGCAGGGGTCAAGCGTAAGGCCCGGCAATTCGGATTTGGAAAAGCGGAAGCCTAACTGAATATTTTTCCTGAATTTTATACTAATTGAACTTGAAAAAGAAATTTAATTTGATTTTTTAAATAAACGATTTCACCGATTTACACGCGTTTTCCCTTGACCAAATTTTGACCGTATCACCCTTTAAGTCATTGATCTTTCATGGTTCTAGAAGCATAAACATCGAAGAAAAATAGTAAAGCGATCGAGGTTTTCGAGTACAACTACGTTGCGTGCATGTTGTATCAAGACCTTCGTGTTCTCAACGTAGTTGACAGTTCGTAGGCAAATCTCTGAGCTCCCAAGCTTTTTTTCAGTTTGGTTCACCACCAGACACTTTCCATTTACTGAAAATCCGCATTTTTGTGCGACAGGATGAGCTAATTTTTAACAAATGTTGTCAAATTTGGCAACTCCTTCTTGGAATGAGCAATCAGGTCTATCCAACATTTGTCCAAACGATTTCTTTGGAACCCGGCTAGCAATGTCAGACGACATTGAGCACAGCTGCCCAAATTCTTCTTTTACTTTGTGAGCAACTGCACCGCTCAGATATTTTTTATTTACGAACGTTTCCAGACACAGATCCGTGAGGTGAATTATAACAACAAGATTAATGCAGATGACGTAACGCGTTAGAATGGGAATGTTAATAGAGATTTCTTTAGTAGCTTCGTAATCGTCGTTGCGTAATGCCAAAACGTCTTTATCGGTAATTGAAGCTAATTCTGCCGTTTTCTTAATTGCTGGTTTAGAAGCACAACCAATTTCCACATTAAGATACTTTATACCATAAACAAATCTGTATACCACAAACAAATTTTTTGCACTTCTGGATGTTTCCCGAATTATTGGATAGTTTCCAGAACTTCTGAGAAGAGCCTTCCACTTTTGGGAGGTTCCCTGAACTCATGTGAAGCTCCCTGAATTTATGAAAAATTTCCTGAATTTCTAGGAAACAATCTGAATTTCAGGGAAGTTGCCTGAGCTTCTAGGTAGAAGCCTGAACTTATAGGAAGCTCCCAGATTTTTTGGAAAGTTCTCTGATTTTTTGGGATGTGCCCTTATAAGGGAGAATAGCAAAACCTCGGGGAGGTTTTCTGAATTTCTAAGAAGTATACCAAGCTTCTGATAAGTTCCCTGAATGTCTAGGAAGTTCACTGAATGTATACGATTTTTTTTTCGAATTTTCGGGAAGCATTTCGTTCATCCGTTTCTTCACCTCTTCCGATGTTGGGGGACGCAAATACTTCGAGCCATAAGTCTTCAGGATAGATTTGCAAAAAAATCTTCAAGGTCCATTTAAACACTCACTTTCGTCCAAACGATAGAGCAAGTATTCTCGTCGTCTGCTAACGACGCTCTACTGGCAGTAAAAAATATTTGGTCAAACCAATACATGGCAAAAAGATTGCGAAAAATCTGCGGTCTTTGAAAAACAAAAAAACTTCTGGTCTCTGGATGTTGAGTGTTTGGCAGGATAATAATAGTTGGAGGATTTAATAACAAGAAATACAACACCGATGCGGGGAGCGCAAAGTTGGTCTATTTTAGCTGGTTCTATTCAAGTTTCCTGATGCAAATCAAGTATAAAGTTGTTCCAAAAATTGACCACCGCTGAAGATGCCCTAAGCGGTACGTTTTGAACAGGCTGATCAAAACCAGCAGAGAATGATCTACATACAAATCTGTTCGTCTAAGCCCTTCAAATCCAGGGCTGGCTCGCAGCTCCCTAATTTCCGAAGTCAATTATTTGAACGCCTTCCAGTTGGCAACCGGGCCATATATCCATATAGCAATGAGCTATCGATGTTGAGGACTTCAAATACAGGGCTGGCTCGCAGCTCCCTAATTTCCTAAGTCAATTATTTGAACGCCTTCCAGTTGACAACCGGGCCATATATCCATATAGCAATGAGCTATCGCTACTCAAATCATTTTAAAAAGGTGTAAGTATGGTTCCTTGCATATGATACAAATGCCCGACTTTTCTTCGCATATTTCCCGCTGATTTTAGATTCCCGCATTTTTCCCGCCTTTCCCGATTTTGCCGAGTCTGTGACCACTTAGTAGTTTTAGTTGGTCTTAGTAGTTTTAAGATTTTTTAATTTAAACTTGACTCCATATAGATTCAGGTCGTTCTCCGCCTCGGATGAGTTGAGGCGCCTCAAGAGAATCGAATAAGGTGACTACATTTTCCATTTGATCCTCACGTATTTTTTAAACACAATACAGTTAGGTCTGCCTGGAGTTTCTCTAAAAGAATGATGAATAATACGGTTTATTGGGTTACAGTTCTGAACATAAAATTTGAATTAAAGAATCAACTGTGCAGTAAAATAGCAATTGCTCTTTCTCTCTCTCTCTCTCTCTCTCTCTAGTAATACTCATCGTTTGGGTGCACCTAAAAAGGCCTACAAGGTTCTAATGAATCAAGTAAAAAACACAGAAAAACCTTCCGAACCTACAAAACACCTTCCGACACACTGAATCACAAATACAACGTCGCAGAGTGATTTACCCCCTGCAATTTTCTCTAGATAACTTAGGGTGCCCCGACAAAAATAAAACAATAATTTGCTCTAACTTACTCTCTAAATTGTTCCAAATCTTCTAAAATTACGCCCTTTTCAAATGTGTGTTACTCAATCTAAAAAAATAACCTATCTCCAGTTTTCAGATATGATATGCAATAATATGCTGTTCAAAAATATTTTTTTTGTTTTGCCCCAAATACATAAATCAACATTTAAAAAAGGCCTATTTTGTTTACAAAAACAAAAATAACTTTTGTTTGACAAACGATAGAGATAATTTTAGCACCCTAAAAGTTGTAACTTTTAATGTTCTAGAAACATTTGAAAGACAACTTTGCTGAAAAATTTGAAAAAAAAAAGTTACAGCAAAAAACGGATTTTTATAGGGACACCCTAAGGCACACAAGTAAAAATGCTCTAACTCAGGCATATCAAAAGGTACAGAAAAAAAAAATTTGATCAAAGTTGCGTTGAGGTCATGTAAATTTCATGCGCTTAGGGTGGCAATTTATATCCTAGCAACTACAAGTACACAGTTTGAATGAAACATTCAATCTTATGCGTTATCTAATGCACATGAAGGGAATGCAAGAATCAGCATAAATTAATGGGTTCATTCATGTAAATTTAAGCCAGATATAGAGATATATAATTTTAAAAGAACTGACACGTTGATGCTTGTTTTTCGAAATGAGATTTTTTCTTGACTAAGAAGAGGCTCAAACTACACTCAGTAGCAAAAGGAAGCCGAGCAAAATTTTGCTTCCAAAAAGCGACATGTTCAATCATCTGTAACTTTGTCAATAATCAATATTTTTGGCTAAAAATTTGACTCGCCTATAATCAATGTACAGGCCTAATGTGACCACAATTTCATGTTGGTAAGCTTTATAAATTGGAAGTTTCTAAAACATATGTGAAAAAAGTTTTTGGACATACCAATTTCAAAAAATCGTATTTCTGTGAAAGATTTAGGTAGCATATTAAAAATTTCATCATAGCTTGTAACAACTGTTTCCATCAAGTAGTTTGGACTACAGCTGGCGTCAAAGTTGACGCACAAACATGAGTATTCATACACATACATTGCGACCGGAATTGTCAACCAGGAAATTTATCTGAGTGAGTGCCTACAAAATCGTCTACTGGCTTTCCTGAAGCGATACAATTGTTCCGTTGCCATTACGGTAAAAAGGCCATGGAGTGGTATGCTGCCAACAATGTTCAAGTGGTGCCGAAAGACAAGAATCCTCCCAACACGCCTGAGCTCAGCCCAATCGAAAAATGCTGGGTCATCGACAAGCGGAACCTTAAGAAGACTCAAAAAGCTGTTGTGAGCGAATAAAATGGAAAAGGAGACTGTACAAAATATTATAGCAGGGGTTAAACGAAAGACCCGGCCGTTCGCATTCTGTAAAAAGGATTATATAATATATAATCACACAATTTATGTGCAATACCTAAGGCTATTGTTAAAAACATGATGAAGAATTATCCAATCATAGTGAAGTTTTAACAGTTCCTTTAAGGATTTTGTAGCTTTGATTTCACCTCAACAGAACTAACGTCGGTACATAAATAGCTCTGTTTGTATTAAGAGGCTGAACTGTTTGGTTACTATTACTGTTTCGTTCAAAAATATCTCCGTAGCAAAGTTTCCAAATGAAAAAAAAAATATGGCGTTCAATGGGAATGTTGCAGCTTGCATTTACCGCCAATAGATCTGAAATCGATTCACATACGGCTGAGAAACCGATGTGACATTGTTTGTAACGCACTCACATATACACATACATACATACACACAGGCAAAATTGCTGTGGCAAGGAGTAGGAACTTAATAGTCTTGTCCATAAAGATTTCCCGAACCTTGTAAAAAACAATACAGGCTTCGGGTCTCGGTTAAAAATTTAAGTTTCCAAGCGATCTTTATACCCTTCTTTTGGTGTAATGAGGGTAAAAATAAATCTTCAGTTTCTACTATCCTATACTATACTGTACTATTTTTTTTATTCGTTTATTTTACATCGGCCTGTTTCCTCATACGTGGTGATAACCACCGACGTCAAGAAGAAGACTCCACCACCTGGACCCCACATATCGCACTCATCAACACATGAGCCGGGACCAACGGCTTTACTACCCTTTCGAAGAAGGACGTGACCCGATTTTTACGTCTCAGAAAAACCACCGACCTCGACTGGGATTGAACCCAGACACAGGCAGGGGTGCCAAATAGCAGTCACGCTTACCACTACACCACCGGCGCCGGCACTGTATTATACTATAATTGTTAATTTTGAAGCTGCTATCAAATTCGTGGTCAATTCAAGATTCAACAGAAGCCAACAAAATAAAAGACATTAAAATCGCAACCATCCAAAAGCAGCAGATGTAAAGCCTAGATACTAAATAGATGTTTCCAAAATTTAGATAAAATCAACAGTTAAGGTAAACGAAAACTGTTCTAAATAAATGATAAACCGTTTGAAACACGTTTTTGTTTATTTAAGTGGAGAATGTTTTCTTGGCTTGTATACAATAGTTACACTAAATATGTTGTGTAACATACTAGTTTGCTTGTGAACATACGCTCGGCGAATCCCCTCCCTTCTTTTTTCATTGTTATGCTATTTCGATCAAGAGGCTTTTGAAAGCGTACAGAACGTCCCAATATCTGATGAATCAATTGAATCACACTAATGAAATCAATACATTTGTCTCCATTATTTGTAACCTTTCCGTCGATCTAACAAGACGAAAAAAAACCGTTTCGCCAAGTGATGAAACGAACCATCGGTCAAAAATATATTTCCTCAACACGACGACTGATGGAGCGGGCATTCTTATCTTATCGGGCGCGTCACATGATACGTGTGCAGTTTGGACGAAGAAGGTGATGTTGATTTGATATCCATTCGAGTCGCAAACAGGATTCCACAATTATCGCGGCTGACTGCAGGAAAATACTGGACTAATCGTTATCACTCGTAATTTATTGTACCTTCACAACGGCATATTTCTGCACAAATAAGGGTAACAAGTTGGCCCCAAAATCAACATTGATCACCTGGAAAAGTTCAAATAACGTGGCCCGTTGCCAAGAATCAGTCGATGACGTACATGGCAACTTCCACCTTCAATAACTGGCGGTCGCATTCCACCGTGATTAATGTTCAAATTGCGCCTCTCTTTTGGCCTTTATGTTTCTTAAGAATCAAATCCAGCCATGAATGAATTCACTTCGGCATTTAAACGTTTATTTGTTGCTATTCTGAGTTAGATCAAAGCCCTTCGCAATAATTGAGCTACGAATAAAACGATCAGATTCAGTCGAAAATCATTCTAAGTAAGCAAATAAACATAAACCCATTCCGAAGAAAGCGAAAGAAGGATGATGTTAGAAGTTTCTGCCGCTTTACCCAACTGAGGCATCAAAAGTAGAGGATAAAAGAACATCGGTGTGACATCATTTTGTTCGGCATCTGGATTCCTACTGAACACACGTCACATACGATGAATAATCCTAGGTGTATAAGATCGAGATGAACGTGCATACAGAACGGGTCTCAGCACTGAAACCTACACCATCTCAGCTCACCGGAGAATGGAGACTCGTTGGTGCGGTGTTGCCAAACTGGATTATTAGTTGTGAGGTGCGGTTCCGAGCACGAAGAAATATCACTTTTTTCAATTCATATTTTTTTACTTAGATTGAAATTTTTTTTGAACAAAATCTATATGCAAAAATTTCAAAAGTTTTGAAATGAAATGGCCGATTAATCATATCCGAAAATCATTAAGGTGTAATAAATTAGGGTATGTCCCTTAACTCAGCCTATTATCAATGATCGATTACATTTTTCATTATAACTCATGAAGTTTTTAGGCTGTACGCGAGATTCAACTAGTTAAACACTTGCTAAGATAAGTTTGATTAGACATTTGGTAGTATGTATCATGAAAAGTTACACAGCTCTTTTTATAAAGACAGAAACATTCGAGGGATATGGATCTAATGTCGGTCTATAGGCACCAAATTGGGTCTATTCATGGAAGCAACTTCGTCCCATCCGATGATGGATTTACTACAAAATGCAGTCTTTGTACGTTTTTTTTTTTAATTTTATGAAGAAAGGCATAACTAGCTGTATTCGATTTACTTAATACAACATTTCACAAAACAAACTAAAGTAAAACTGCCTCGAAACATTTAAGTGATGTTCATATATGATTCATCAGCCATTCAATAATGAAAGCATTATAATTCCCTATTTAATGATTTTGTTCCTTCGGTTTGTGTTTAGATGAGCCACTTGAATATAGACAACCGCAAATTCATGCATTTCCATTTGAAATTTTACTAATAACAACGTTTTTACTACGTTATTGATACAACAGGCCATAGTTGGGAACATATAAAAAAATATGTCCCCAACATTGGGTCTACAATTTTCTTGTAAAACCATTGTTATTTTAGCTAGGTGTAACTGTTCACCTTTGTAACGTGTAACTGTTTTCTGCACATCCAGACTGCATTACATGCTTTATCGATTCAATTAAGCCAAATTTAGATCACTCGAAGATCGTGTAGATCATCTGTTCAGCTTAACCAGTGAAATCATGATGCCCCAAAATATCAAGAAATCGAAAATTACGCGAAAGTGAACAACTGTAAATTGATTAATATTGTCTCAACTGCTTTGGATTACATCAGTCATCCTAATAGCAACATGATTTTGTCGATTATCGCTAAATTAATGTCATATTGGGTACATAGGCCGAATGAAGGAGCTAGGCTAACATTACATCCCGTTACCCTAGTTGAATTTTAATTTGTTATGTGAAATTTTTTGCTGAGTATAGCGAACCCAATATGGAGCTTTTAGACCGACATTACAGCCACAGTTGACGAAAGTTTTCGACCTAATAAAGTTAGTTTTTTGACTTGATACGGTTCAGAGCAGCGAACGTTTTATTAAGCATGTCTAAGCAAAGGTATAACTAGTTGAATGTCGTTTCCAGCTCAATTACTTTATGAGTTATGATTCAAATTGTAATCGACCGCTGCATATTAAACTGATTCAAGGAGCATGTACCCTATTTTATAAATTTATTCATAGGTTAACCCCAGCATTCTCCCTGGTTTCCATATATTAACATAAAGTTGAAATTTTACCTGTCCAAGGTGTACTTTGTTAATTTATATTGTTGTTCCTGTGTTAAACACTTTGTTAAAATACTTTTACAACAGATGCTACCACATGGTACCTATTTAAGAAATTGCAAAGAAGCCGATTGAACAGAAGCAATTATCGTTACTCCTTAAAAAAATACTGAACAAGTATGTGAGTGATAAGTTGTGCCAAATTATGATAATTGTGCCATTCAATCCATCGTGAATAAAAAAATTAGATGTTGTAAGCCGGCCGGTAAAGAAGCAATAGAGTTTTCGAAAGAGCTGGAAAATCAATTGAAAGTCACGATTTTCACATTAGCACATCTTGCCGTTTTGAAGTTGACAATCCGACAATCGTTGTCCCTGAAGGTATCGTCAGAAGGCTTTCGGCACTTGAAACATCTGGCATTTATGCACTTGGAGCATCTGGTATTTCTGCAGCTGTTTCAATCGTTGACGTTTCTGTAATACACTGTTGTATTACAGAAACGTCAACGATTGAAACAGCTGCAGAAATACCAGATGCTCCAAGTGCATAAATGCCAGATGTTTCAAGTGCCGAAAGCCTTCTGACGATACCTTCAGGGACAACGATAGCTACAGATCAATCGGCAGAATAATCTACACAACCAATCAATATAGGAATAGTCAACAGAAACATTGCTGGAATCTAAGTGTAATCGATACCATTTAAAATGTTGAACTAAGTTTACTGCCCTAAGCTGAAGTACCGCGAGATCTACGAAGGTACAGGAAAAAAATCCCCCCCTCAGTCCCTATCACTTCGAAGTTTTATGAGCGTGAAATTTTCAAGAATCGTTTGCTCCACTTGGGCATCTATTTGTTAGCAATTTGAGCGTTTTTGTTGTGTTTTGTTTGGTCTCAAATATCGTCAAGTGATAATTAACCTAACCTACAAATCATGTGGAAAAATGACTCCATCCAGTTTCACGTTAAATTTGGACCTAACCTTCTCCTGTTGTTTGACTCCATTTGAACTGAGGAGTATAAAATGATTTGATATCAACGCCTCCAGGTCTGACGTCTCAAGCGGCACGTACGTTAACGGTCTAGAGTTGACCATTGACTCTCCATCGCCTAATATCGTACTTTTTCCGATGGCGCACGTGAATGGTTTATTGACTCCATAGCTGATTTCACTGCTCTAACTATTCTTTCCCATGCACCGCCCATATGCGGGAA
Organism: Aedes japonicus; assembly: GCA_034211315.2. NCBI lineage: Eukaryota > Metazoa > Arthropoda > Insecta > Diptera > Culicidae > Aedes > Aedes japonicus. Next base: position 157,376 of record JASCZW010003382.1, on the reverse strand, counting down.
GATGGGGGGATGAAGAAGCATTCAGTGCTAGTAAAGGTTTCCGCCAACTTCTTATTCATTGCAGCTACTTGTACTTTCAGTTCCCGACTGGCACTCACGAAATTCGTTCCGTGATCTGTGTAGATTTGTGCAGGAAACTTTCAGAATGCACAGCTCTCACAACCAAGCATGTAAATAGTGCCACCCAACGTTTCACCTGACTTCTGCCGATCTTGATAAAGTAAGGACCGAAATAATCGATGCCAATCAGCGAGAACGGACGAACAAACGGAGTTATGCGAGCTTTCGGAAGAAGTGCCATCCTGGGAACTTCAGGACGTGTTTTGTACACGGTACACCACTGACAATTCTTCGGTTTTTTTTTTTCGTTGACAACGGTTTTGCCATTGTGATGTCCGAACCGCCTGCAGTATCCATCTACTAGAAGCTCGGTCACGCGATGATTTTTGGCAGGATTACAGAAAATTTAGCATCGTATGTAGCCAGTGGAGAAGCTTCTGTTCGGCCTTCCATGCGAATCACACCAAATACATCCAAAAAGGGTGATAACTGTCTGATCGAACTATTATTCCCCAATTTCAACGGTTTTATTCCATCAGATCCTTTCGCTTTCTTCGGCAATACTATCTCTTCGAAGTATTCTTCCGATTGCGCAAGGCGCCACAAAGCCCTCTCAACTCGTATAAAATCTTCCTGCTTTAGCCCGTATTTGACGTGCGAGGACGCTTTCTTGCCAAACTCCAGGTAACGATTCGTTCGTAGAATACGTTCCCATTTGGAGAACCGTTCGCCCTCAATGCATGGTTTTATTAAAACTTTCCGATGCAAGTTAACCGCACGTTCTTCTTCAGTACTATGCAATGATTCTTGCTGCATCTGTGGCCATTCATTCTCTGAGAGCAGGCTATAAAGAGCGTCAAAGCCAGTTTAGAAGAAGCAAATGTTCATGAAAATCTACTCAATCTTCCTCTAAATAAACTAAACAAAATTAACACATAGCAAAATAGCTTGCATCGAAAGATGTGTCTTTTTTTATTGATCCATGTTGTCCTTTTTCTATAAGACATATTTATCGTAATGATAATATATGGTTGCTCAAATATAAGATCTTAAGTAAATTTTGTGAAACCATTTGAAAAATCAAAACACGGGAAAAATAAACCCAAAATGTGTAACTGTATGGCCAATTAATGAAGAAGGTTTACCTTGTCTACCCGTTAAGAGTTTGAGATCAAATTGAAAACTCAACATGATGTTGTGAAATCGACGATAATGATTACTCAGGTTGCTGTCGTTTTGCTCGTTTTAACGGTTAAAAGATAAAAATTGATAGCAAAATGAGTATTCTAGTTGATACTCTGTCAAGACAATGAAAACAAAGCGACCTTTCTCAAAGAAAAGTAAACGCAAGATTACAGCAAGATGAAAACTAAATGTGATATAGAATTTGAGAATTGTGAAGAGAAATCAAATTTTGATTTTAATTTGATGTTGATATCAAAATAAGGTTTCGAATTGCTATCTTTATGCTGTAAGACTTTACTCGGGTAACACTGTGTACCAATTCGCGAATTAATTTTATTTTTACTTAAACTTGACAGATGGAAAATAATTGATTGAACGAGTAAAATCCCTTTGTGAAAGATCAGCAAACTTTCGATACTATGTCTGTCAAAATGGAGTTCCCGTCTGGCAGAAATAAGTCAGCTCGAGTAGCAGACTTATGTCGTTTTCGGTTATTGCCAGTGCGGAACTGGGTTCGCCCTAGGTCCGCCCTAACAGCTGTCAAAACGTTTTATTTTATTCAATCGGGTCGGATCTGGATCCGCTCTGGATCCGAATCAACATCGATGAGGTTCGCTCGCAACTTTTTTCAGGGTTCAACCAATACACACAAACATGAACTGTCAAAATAATATGTTTATGTCTATGTTTTGCACTAATACCATCATTAGGCTGATGCAAATTTTGAAATTTTTGCTCCCCTATGCTTAATCGACGCCAATTTGGGTCCTGATAGTCCCCAAAAAATTTGAACACATTTGGTTTAAATTTGGCTTTGCACACGCTATTCAAAGTTTGTATGGGAATTAGTATGAAGAATCTCAAACTTACATTTCCAGATCCCTAACATCTTAATATTATATCCTTAAACCAAATCTAATGTAGATTCATATAGTGTAAGTTGTCAACTATCAAAATGCCGAAAATACCTGACATGTAAATTTTATACAAAAATAGTTATTCAATAAAACATAAAATACAAACTTTAGGTATGATGTTTTGTTCTTATGTTTGTTATCTTATTATTTTATATATTTTATGTATTTTATTTATTTTATTTTTATATATTTTATATATTATTATATATATATATATATATATATATATATATATATATATATATATATATATATATATATATATATATATATATATATATATATATATATATATATATATATATATATATATATATATATATATATATATATATATATATATATATATATATATATATATTATATTACATATTTTATATATTTTATATTTATATATTTTATATGTATATTATATGTTTTTATTTCTTATTATTTTATTTGTTGAATAACTATTTTTGTATAAAATTTACATACCAGGTATCTTCGGCATTTTGATGGTTGGCAACTTACACTATATGAATCTATATTAGATTTGGTTTAAGGATATAATATTAAGATGTTAGGGATCTGGAAATGTAAGTTTGAGATTCTCCATACTAATTCCCATACAAACTTTGAATAGCGTGTGCAAAGCCAAATTTAAACCAAATGTGTTCAAATTTTTTGGGGACTATCAGGAACCGAATTGGCGTCGATTAAGCTTAGAGGAGCAAAAATTTTGAAATTTGCATCAGCCTAATCATCATACTGACTCGACTCTGGATCCGTTTTCGGTCGGTACTTGTGAATCAGAGTCAGACATGACCGTGGTTTAAAACCGAAAACAACATTGAACGATTATTTTCCATCTGTCAAGTTTAAGTGGAGATTGGACCTTGGACCCTATGCCCAAGGAGTCAAGAAATTTTCGTTAACGGACAATTTTTAGACCTCACAAGGTATCGACCCAGCCACCTACGGCATGTGGTTGCTTTCTAACTGCACCATTACAGACTGAACTAAGGGAGGACCTAAACCATGGTAGAATTAAATATAAACCAATCCTTACATCCAAGGTAAAATTTCATTTGAACCAACCCTTAATTAAGTAAACTCGTCAATTAAGGTTCGTTGCTTTCCGCACAGCAAAGTTCACATTTTCTACTACATCAACATCCCATTGCATCTGGCAACACTGCCATACATTCAACAGATTATTCTCCTCCATCTTGGTTCCGACGTTTCCCGTAAGGTTTGGGGAAAAACATGAACACAGAACATCAACAGTAGGTGAATGATGATCGTTGTTTTCGTCAGATGTTCCCCAGTATAATTCCACAATTCTAACGTCGTCCATTAGTTCATACTAACCTTATCCAAGCACTTGAGCTCCTCGATGGAATAAACCACCTTCTGACACCGGGCACAGGATTTATTCATTTTGACAGCTCTGGAATTTCACCGCTTGTTGATCGCTCGCTAACTTGTCGATGAGTTGTACCTCCTCGATCTAGGCACTGGTGTAAAATTTTGCACACTTTCCAAACAGAAAATCACTCGAAAGGCCTTCACACAAAGCCTCCGAAACAGACAGGAAAAAAAACAGCACCTTTTTGATTACGTTTCAACTTTGCTTTTTCCTTCACCAGCAAAATTTCTCTTTCGGTAATCCACTCTTCTTTTTCCTCCACTCACACTAACTTCTATTATTGAACCGTAAATTGCTCAATGAAAAATACACAATTTCGGATTCAGCACTGCACCAAACACCTCTGAAACGATCAGCAAACGAGATATTATGGTCAAACGCCCAAAAACTAATGTGTTAAAAGCTGTTTCTCCTTCGGATGTAAAAATCCACTGCACTTGAAATATTTTTCGTCTTCTTCCTCCGGCAACCTCCAACATTAATCAATTATCCAATTCCTCGGAAATACGGAATGAAAGATCGGATCATACGAGACACAGCTCCGGGCGCAGCGAAATTACTCGTGTTATTCCGTGAAGAAAGAAACAATGCTACGAATCAGAGTTCAAGTTGAACGGAACTGCTCACCAACTACTAATAACAATAATAACACCGATAATGACACTAAAAAGCCGAAATTAATAGCAAAAGTGTTTGCGATTCAAAGGAAACAAACGGAAAAACACACGTACGATCAACAAACTGTAACGTCTATTCGCAACGATAGCTCCGACACAATTGAACACAGAGATGGAACCGCTACTGCTGCTGGAGAATCACTCACTTGCTCGCCTGTGCGCCGATATTGGTGTTGAATTATTGTTTACACTACAAATACGATATAGCAACACGCGTTGCTTCGACGACGAAGGACTGATGTTGGTGACTAACGGGAACTGGTGTGCGTATGGCGATCATTCATTCCGACGTTACTCAATTTGCTGCATTGCAATCAACCAACGATAGCGGACCAGACGACTAGACACTCAAAGCAAGCGAGCGAGCGTCTTGCTATGTGTGAATGAAACAATGTTCATTCATGAGCGATGTCAATAAATGTTAGTGAAGTACCGTATATCAACCGAGGGAACGAACGGCCTTGTGTACCGTGTGGACCGTGGAACGAAGGATGCACTAGAGGAAAAAGTGAGATAATAATGGAAAGCTTCATTAGTTTTATAATTATATTTGGAGAGAAATTGGTTGATATATTTGTGCTGCTAAGCCATGTTGCCGTCTGGATTTTTTTTATAGACCTGCCAACATTAGGTACTAAAATGCATTGATAATAAGAATCAATCTGCCTCTTGTGTAAAACCTGTTTGAAATTTCATTATTCACTGATACAATACAAATACCGACGTCTATAAATCCACTTTTATTTTATGAGTCTAAAGAGGAAATATAGATATGCGAATAATTGTATTTTTACAGACCGCCAAGCGGCACTCAAAACGTTAAGTAATTATAAATGCACATCCAAACTTGTCTGGGAATGCATTCTTTCATTGCGAAATACGTTACTTTTGGACGTATTGTGGATGTATAAATCCACATTATCATTTTTGGTCTTAGACCCCATTTTCTGCCAAATGTTTTTGAGCATATCCAGAAAGCACTGGTTGCCTTACCGATCACTCAAGATGAGCATTCCAATTCAGTTTGGCATTCAGTATCACTCCTAAGTATTTAACCTGTTACTAAGATGAATCTTTAATCCTCCTAGCTGAAACGCTTTTAGACTAAACTTCCTTTTCCTAGTGAAAGGTACAATTACTACTTTTGATGGATTAATACTAAGGCCCTCTTTGATACACCAAGACTGGGTAAATTTTAGGGTCCATTGCATTCTTACTGAAATGATATTGTCAAATTTTCCCCTCACTATAATGACTATGTATATCGTCTGCAAAACCTACAACCTCGAAACCTTTTTCCTCTAAGCTTCTTAGAAGATCGTCTTCAACTAAGGACCACATTAGTGGTGAGAGGACTCCTCCTTGGGGACAACCTTTCGTTGCCCGTATTGTAATAGACGAACTTCCCAGCTCTGAAGTGATTTCTTTTTTTGCGAGCATGGTATGAGCCCAGTTAATTATGTTCATGTCAAAGTTCCTTTTCTTCATGGCCCGAGCCATAGACGAATAGGAAGCGTTGTTGAAAGCTCCTTCAATGTCTAAGAAAGAACAAAGTGCTATTTCTTTTACCGATAAAGCATTTTCTACCTTTGCAACCATACTATGCAGTGCCGTAACTGTTGACTCACCAGACTGGTAGGCAAACTGGAACTCAGATAGTGGATACTTGTTCATGTAATTTGAATTGATATAATCATTCAACACTTTTTCCATAGTCTTCAATAGGACTGATGAAAGACTAATGAGTCTGTATGATTTAGGATACGCCTTGTCTCGCTTTCCTACTTTAGGTATGAAGATAACTTTTACTTGTGTCCATGAAGTTGGAATATGGTTGAGTTTTAAACTTGCCTTAAAAATCTCAATTAATGGCGAGATCAACACTGCTCCGCCGTTTTGAAGTAATGCTGGAAATATCCCGTCCATTCCTGCAGATTTGTAAAGCTGAAAAGATCTCAACGCATTTTCTACCCTGGCTTTCTTAAAGATATTATTAGCCAAGTGATTTGCGGCGATTTTCGCTCTAACAGACATTTGAGATATACTTCTACTTTTTTCACCTTCCAGTGATCCATATCTGATTGGATCTACGCACAAAACTGATCCAGGAAAATGTGTTTCCATAATCAGCTATAACGTTTCACTAGGAGTTTTTGTAAGTTCAATCGTATGATCCTTTGCAAGAGCCCTCTGAAGTCTGGCGACTTCCGGATAGTTGCTTATGTTTTCACACGTTAGAACTCAGGATCTTCGTATAGATTTTTTTATTTCTTTATTGTACTCAGTAAGTGCACTTCTAATGGGGGTCCAATCTGAGGTTCTTTTCGCTTTATTGGACAACCTACTAGATGTTTTACGCAGACGTTCCAGATTAGAGTTCCACCACGGAACATCCCTGTTAGAGGACGATTCCTTGATAGGACAACTAATATTGGAAGAATTTTAAATCGTATCATTTACCTTTTGGGAAAATGATTCCAACTTCAGAACTGAATCAATCTTTCCACCTTTTGTAAATAACTCCGAATTTAAATTTTGTGCATATTGATCCCAGTCTGTTTTCCTCGGATTTTGAAATGTAGTAGTCGACCGATTTCCACCACTCCATTCGAACACAATGTGTCTATGATCCGACAATGACGTTTTCTCAGAGACTTCCCACTTTGAAATACGTTTATAAATTGCACTATTGCACAATGTCAAATCTGTTAATATCCGTACTACCCCACACGGTATGATGTGCGTTGGCATCACAGCCAATTATGAATGACTTATTATTTGCTCTGCAATACTTGACAAATGAGTCGATCTCAGCAGGAGGCACCTCAGGAGCATCACCTGGAAATTAGACTGAAGCAACTATGATCTCAGTTTTTCCTCTGGTGGTAGGCACCTCAACCGTCCCGTTTGAAGAATTCTGTAATGGGATAGCAATTCAGTGTTTTATCAACCAAAACAGCAGTTCTTAGCGTACTCTGCTTTTCATCATAGAACAACTTACAGTCCTGTGTTTGAATACCAAGTATTTTTCCTTTATTAGTCCATGGCTCTTGAATTAGTACCACGCCAAGCCCCTCTTTTATAAACCTCCGACTCATGACAGCAGATGCTCCTTTTGCATGATGGAGGTTTACCTGCAGGAACTTAGTGGGTTTCATTTCTAAGGGTGGCACGCTCTTTCTTGCTTGTGCGGGGAGCGATAGACTCATCGATGTTTTTAATGGTTAGAGCAATAAGCTCGGTATTTACGTATGGAGTAAAAGACCCAGTTACACCTTTTAGCCAGTTTGATGTAATTTGTCCTTGCATTCAAGAAACAAATCACCTTGCTTGTAGCTACATTTTGTAAACTTAGGTTTTGCTCCTCTACTTTTGGTAGAGGAGTTGCTTGCAGAGCATCGAACTGCACTGTCAAAATTTTGAGTTTTGGATAATCGTTAATGATTATTCCACTCTTTACCATTGTTGCCGATTGACCTCGATTTTAATAAAAGCAAACTCATCCTAATTTTTTTAAAATTTTTTTTTTTGCTTTCTTTTATATGTTTTTAAATTTTAAAAATTATGAAAATAGTTTTATATTTGCGGTTACTAGTTTCGATTTCACTTCGGTTTCAGTGAAACTAGCATCACTGGTATTATATTACTTTCACGCAACAATATTTATGCGCTAGCTTTTTAGCAAGTTCGAAAGCTCCTCATGCAAGTTTGCAAGCCAAACATGCATCCAAGTTTGCAATAAGGTCTTATTCAAATCAAGTTGAATAAAAGTTTATTCAAACAACAGCCTTCTCTTACTTGCCGCGCTTTATTTTCTTTTCTTGTTCTACTATATGGCACACAGTTTATAAAAGATAAATACCTTTTAACACTGGATTTTACCTGATACACTTAACTTTTGTCACCGGTATTGATTCAACTATCACTTTTTCACTCACTTTCGATGTATCGATTCGTTATGCATTTGAAAAAGCAGCAATATACATGAGCCCGAAGACAAAGGTAGTGTAAACACATCCAGTGATGCCAATGAATTCCTTACGATGGCGTATAGTTCCTCCTAATGGCAAGCTCAAACTGTACAAACCTGTACATGAAGGGCCAACAACGGGGGTGTGGAGCCGTAAACAGAAGCACTTAAACGAAACCCACGGAAAGGATGAAACCGAATTGAAAGTTAATCATTATTGCACTACGTTGCGTTCCAGCTTTAAGATACGACAAATTAACCTCAACCCCTTTCTATTAGAGGTTCCGAAAAATCCAACAAACTTAAAGAATTCGTTTGGTTATACGCAGTTTAAACAACGAACCAATACCAGAAACAGAGAGAACCGACTGCAAAATCTGCTCTAAGTCGAATAATGTCGACGATATGGTAGGTTGTGACAATTGTTGGGATTGGTACCACTTTGGATGTGTTAATATGGATGTCAGCATCGTTGGGCACAAGTGGATTTGTCCTGAATGTGAGCAGACTGGAGGAACCACGGCAACCACGGTCACTATCGCGTCGAAGTAATTTTAAATGCACATCCAAACCTGTCTGGGAGTGCATTCTTTCATTGCAAAGTTGTGCCAAGAGAACTCCGTAAATTTATTCTGGGTTCCGGGACACTGTGGCATTGAAGGCAATGAAAGGGCAGACGAGCTTGCTAAACAAGGTTCAAATGCACAGTTTATTGGCCCAGAACCATTCTGCGGTATATCATACTGTGCCATAAAAATGGAATTAAAATCTTGGGAAGAGCAAAGGGTGATGACCAATTGGTTGATCACCACAAAGTGTGTTCAATCGAAAAGGTTTATAATTCCAAATGCTACAATTAGTAAAAAGCTTCTGGAGCTCAATAAGAGAGTTCTTTGTACCTAAATTGGCCTAGTAACCGGACATTGCCCGAGTAGATATCATTTGAAAAACATTGGCCAAGTTCAGAATGATATCTGTCGTTTCAGTAACATGGAACGTGAAACCTCGGAACATCTGCTTTGCAGTTGTGATGCTTTGTACAAGACCAGAATTCAATTTCTGTACAGTGGCTATATGCAACCTAAAGAAATTTGGACTGCAAATCCTGGAAAGGTGGTGGGTTTTATAAACTCAATTTTGCCTGACTGGGAGACGAGTCTTAGGCTGGTCACTTGACAAATGGTGATCTAGCTTTAAGATGCGAATTAGAATAGTAAACAGGGGTATACCACAAAAGTTCAACTCAGTGGACGCAGTGGTTCTACGACCCAAAAAAAAAAAATGGCGTCGAATGGGACAGCAGTTGATATTCGTGAAGCGCAAATGATCATTCTCTACGAGCAGCAAATTCTGCTTATGAAGCTGGATAAACTGATGCTGAAGGCAAAGTTGGAGGTTCTGGGAGCTTTCGGATGTCAATCGATGCTATCGGAGTCGGTACAGTCATTTGATGACGGAGTCGCGAAGGTGGAAAGCAGGGTGAAGAGGATGGAAATCGAGGCGAATAAGTTGTCGATTTCTCCACTGGGTGAGAAAGTGAAGGTGACGTCGGCAATCACACCCTCGTTTAGTCGAAGTTCCACTCCGACGCCTGCAGCAGTGACTAATGTACCACAGTTTGACGAGACGCTACCACCAGCCAGTCAAGTTAACCCGTTCCCGCTACAAGCCAATCCAAGCATTCCGATGTCTACGTCGAGTGTGCTGCCAGGTGTGAACCAGTATCGGCGTTTAGGAGCAATTCCGAAGTAGCTGGGATACCCTTATTCGACGACTGGTTGACGTTCTCTCAATTGGGTTCGATCCTTACAGTATCCGCCTACAACCAAGTGAGTCAAGCAACTTCGACGTGGAATGCAACGCTGATTCCGGTGTCCAGTTGGGCGTTTGCACCAGGTTCACTGTCATTTTTTTTACTGCCAGACAACTGACTGGCACGTCTAATCCATATGTACTTAGCACTTCAACGAACCCATTGCTGGTTCCTACATCCGTTCCTATTATCAACCAAGGGAGTTTAGCGGTATCGACGAACATGATGCCGATTCCGACAGTCGCTTCTTCAATGAACCAAGCGGTGCCTGTTCCATTTTCTTCAGTGAACACATCGTTTCCCGTGCCCAGATATGAGACAAAGTCTCAACGTATACGAATCGAAGTCTGCGGAAGCGGGATGAAAGATCGTTTCTGGTTGAACGATACTCGCACAGTGGCAAATCTCAACCTTCCAAAGCAGATGCTTGATTATGCGGAGCTCGCTTACCAGTGCGGAGCTAAGAGTCTGCATCCTCAGGTATCCTGATTGAATCGAGCAATGTCAGCAATAGCAGGTAGAATAATGATTTGCGAATTGAACGAAGCTATTCATCGCATCAGATCATGCTGACTGACTTAACTACCGACCCCAATGCGACCAAAGTACATATGGCATGAACCCACCCAATGGGGAGAATTCACCCTTCTGTCATTTGATTGTGTTGCACTTCGTCTCCATTGTACATTGTTATTTACTTCCCCTTATGTGGATATGTACTAGAATGAAGTTTTTCCTCCGTCGCACATTCATCGATAGACTCACACTGCCGCACACCGTAGAATGTACGAACGGGGAGCGCGCGCGTATATCGCACAAGACGGTGAAAAGGAAAAATTTCAATGAAAAATGGCAGAGGTGGTTATTTTGACTGCTGGTTGAAAATGTCGAAAAGAGGTACAATAGACGGGCGTGGTGTCAATTGGATTGTCACTGATCGGATTGGGATGTGCTGATTGATACCGGAATAGTGAAGTTGTAAAGTAGAATTGCAGATAGTGACGGATTTTGCCGCTGTGAAAAAACGTCTGACGAATCAAATTGAAGTAGTTCCATGATTTCGGTGTCGGGAAAAGCAGTTCCAGTCAACTGATACATTTTCCAGGCTTTTCGAGTCACGTTTTGATTGGAATTCCGTGTTATCGTCAATTAGAAAGTTAAAATAGTGTGCAATTAGGCAGTGCTTTTATCAACTCCAGGAAACTGCGGAATCCGCAAATAATTTTCACTCCCTAGTTTTGGAGCTAGGAAAAATCGATATTTGAACATACCGGTAACCATCACATCATCGTCAGTGTCGTCATCACCGACCATCATCGTCGCCGTCGGCAGGAGTGCGGCCGGAAGAAACGCATTCTGCGGACGGCCGGTGCTACACGTGAAGTCGAAAACTGCACTTCGGGCGCTGGGGGCGAGCATGTGGACCGTCTTATACATCCAGACGAGACCGCTTTCCTAGTGTCGTCGTTCGTTACACGTTACGGCAGATCTCCTCGGGCGAAAAGTGGCGTTTGAATAATTGATCATAAGTGCTATTTTGCACTGGCCCTGTGCTTTCTGAGACTTGTGGGACGGTGTCTGCAGGATGGGCCCCCACCCACATGTTCGCTGTACAGATCGATAATTCTAAGTGCCATCAGTGTGAGATGAGGGAAGTGGGGGAACATTAAAAGCTACTCCTGGCAGGAAATGTCTACGGCAGAAAGAGTAAATTAGAGCAGACAGAGTGTAAAGGAAATATTTAGGGGAAACCGTGATGTGCATCGAATGCGTTCTTTTTCATCCTTTTTTTATACAGTTCAAGCCATGGAAGCGGAAGGGTGGGAGTAAATAATCCCGATGGTTGAGACGTGCGATACCGGCAAGTGTTGTCACAGATGAGATAATCGAAGAATACAAGCGTAACGTCCAGTGAGTGGTTAAGTGAAGAGAAAACTGTTCATAATTGTTTTAAATGAAGTTTAGGAGTGACCAGTGTTAGTGTTACAGTGCACAATTATCTGAAAGAGGTTGCGCGTGCGAGCAGAGGATAAGATTTTGTTTTGTGACATGGTTCATTAGAAATAATTCAGAATAGATACCAACAGCTTAGTATACCAAAAATATAGGAAAATGCAAACGCTCAGGAAGAAGACCAGCCCGTTGAAGTGTAAGTATATCTCTGAAAAAGTTCCGTTCAATAGAATTTAAAACTATAACTAAGACGAGGTTTTCAAAATTTGCATCAGACTACTAAAGGGTGTTCGGATGAAAATTTGGTCAAACAGTAATGTGTGTGAGTCGATCAAAGTTTTTATTAATCAGTCAAATTCTTTTTCTTTTTCAAGTTTCAAGTTAATACAGAATACAGGAGAAATATTCAGCTAAGCTTCCTTTTTACCCAATGCGAATTGCCGGGTCTTTCGTTTAACCCCTGCTATAAAATTTTGTACAGTCTCCTTTTCCATTTTATTCGCCGCAGAACGCCAGTTTGCCTTGAACTTTTTCTCGCTCAAAACAGCTTTTTGAGTCTTCTTAAGGTTCCGCTTGACGATGGCCCAGTATTGTTCGATTGGGCGGAGCTCTGGCGTGTTGGGAGGGTTCTTGTCCTTGGGCAACACTTGAACGTTGTTGGCAGCATACCTCTCCATGGCCTTTTTCCATAATTGCAAAATGCCAAATCCGGCCAAAATAGAACGAAACAATTGTGTCGCTTCAGGAAAAGCAGTAGACGTTTTTCTAGGCATTCGCTCAGATAAATTTCCTGGTTGACGTTTCCGGTCGCAATGTAAACGTTGCTTTTCAAGCCACAGGTACAGTTGGCCTGTCACACCAGATATTGCTTCGCGAACTTTGACAGTTTAATGTGCTTGAAAATATCTGCCACATTTTCCCGTCCGGTTGCCGTATTACATTCCTGTTGGGAAGCTGTTTAAAGTCTGCCTTGACGTAAGTTTCATGTCCTGTACCACGCAATCAAACTTCGTCAGCATCGTCGTGTACAACTCGTTCTCTAGCTCTACCCACGGTTGAAGGCGCCACTCCCAGCTTCTTTGCGACATCTCGGTCGAAGAGGTTGAGGTTCCGCACGAAACAGCGGGCAACTCTTTTTGTCGTCGCTGTGGCCTCCGGCTTTCGTTTCTCCCCCGATCCAGCTTTCCTGGCTGTCGACAAACGTTCACCGAACACTTTTAATACGTTGGTAACAGTTGATTTAGCCACATTCAACAATTTCGCTAACTTGGCGTGAGAGTAGTTTGGATTTTCGCCATGCACGTGCAAAATGTTGATGCGTCATTTCTCTTCCTTCGACGACATTTAGATAACCGAAGTGCTAATCTCAAAATCAAAATAAAGGCATGATGATACACGCACACATCTTCAAAATGAGGGGTGTGCAACATTTTTTTAATACACGGTGAAAGAAAATGCGTCAAGTTTTAGTCGACCAAATTTTGATCGAAACACCCTTTAAGATTCAGCACCGACAAATTTTGACACATTCTTCCAACCTTTTCCAAACTGTGCCTTCGTCAATGCCCAAAATTTTACAATTGTTCGAATGTGTGGGCAATTAGAAGAGTCATGTCCTTCACTGTTCATCGAAGCAGTTGTGATGAAGAGTTACGAAATCTTACCACAGCCACAAACAGCATGCCAGACCAGAGCTTTCTCAACAAACTTGTCGATTTGAATGGATGTCTCAGACTGGTTCAATGCTTGATAGATTGATTGATTGATTTATCTTAATTAAGGAGCCTTTCAGCCACAGCTGGTTCTGCTTCAATTGAGGCATACATAAACAGGAGGGAACGGGAGAAGCCTCTCTGTGCATTTGGGGTCCTGAAGGGACTCCCCTACGGAGTGGTTCATATTGGAGTTTCCGTTAACTACAAATTGTTATAGAGTATTAAGAATTTGTTTTAGGGTTGTTCCTTTTCGTGCATGGGCCGTTGTTGGTTGCTGTCATCGGTATCGTCGTCATAATAAGAAGGGGTCGTGTGTATAGCAAAGGCCAGTAAATTGGTTGGTAGTACTTGGTGCCTTTCTTGAACTATATCTGGTATAAATCTGCATCTTTCAACTATATCTGGTATAAACCTGCATCTTTGAGGAATATATTAATGCCACCCCCTTCGTGGGGCAGAGAGCGTCTCTTATACTGCCAGGAATTTCCCAAAACTGGCGTGGCCTCTCATACTGAGGGCGGGCCCATTTGCTTGACCGTGCATTGCGAAGTGTACACTTGATCCATTTTTTGGTATCAACACCGGGGACGCTGGAGGTGACAAGTCTCTCTTCTGCCCATGGAGGCTAGCTGATCTGCTTCGTGTCCCGGAATCCAAGAAACCGTTGTCCTAGGGGGAGCGTGTCGCATTGCTGCCTGGATCTATGGGCGGAATGGTGTCTCTGATCCTAGAGCCACAACAACGCTTGCTGAGTCTGTGAGGATGAGGAGAGTCAATCAGTTGGTATCGTTGTCGCGATCCGTACAGCTAGGGCTGCAGCGGAAAAAATGAAACACTGTGTTTGTGGAGTTGACTAAAAATGTAATCAGCGATTCCTATCCCCACTCTGCGAATACACTGTCCACTGTATCGGTCTGCGAGGTGAGCTCTTACAGTATACAGTTGGACCCCCCTCTGGGGGCCTTTTTTATGGTGTTATCAATCTTGACTGTGAGAAGGTTCCAACCTCTGGCTCCACACCAGTGGATCCTGGCTACCTGAGGGAGCTCCTGGTTGACAAGGCTGTTAAGAAGTCGGTTGGCCTCCTCAAGGAAAAGATGTCTCTGCTAGGACCAGTTGTCTTCTCGAGAAAACCTGCAGTACGTATGCACAACGATGATGCGATGATATATTTGAACGGGAGTGCTTCTTCCTCGATGCAGGCGGTAATCCCAGTGGAGTGGAAGGAAGGAGTCCAGAGGTAGCTCTGATGGCGGTGTGGTAGAACAGGGCTTGCTTGTCTTCTAGCAACTGTCTGGCAAGGCTTGTAATTTCACCCGTATGCAATGCGGGTGTTGATGATGGCAGAAGGTACTCGTAGCCTCGTTGCACGATTGCAATCTGGGTGACGTTCTGCAATGGTTCGAAGGAGGCTGATTTGAATACGGCAGTTGGATTTCACCTCGTCAAAGTGAGGGCGGAATGTTAAAGAGCGGTTCAATACTTCCCCTTCGCCCACCGTATAATAATGTTGCCCCGGAAAGGATTTGTAGCCAAATTTCACGTAGGTTTCATCATCCAGCAATTGAAAATGATTTGTGGAGCAGCGTTGAACTCCGAGGTCCTCATTTTTGGCCACTATAATCTTACAGGAATGTTGTGGTAACCGTCCCATAGTGGTTTCCTTTATCCGGATCCTGAGTGTACTGCGTTTCATTCTGGAGTAACCACCCTTCTTGACAGTTATAGTACTTGTACGTTATCACAAATCAATCACGTTAGAAACGAGAATAAGCGTAGCTTGGATCTTTGCTTCGTTAGTGCTCAGGACGTTGCTCCGCCAATCTCCTGTGTACCTGCTCCACTAGTGAAGCAGACTTCTTTTCACTCTTCTTTGGCTGTGGGTATGGAGAGAAAGTTGCTTCATGATTTTGACATTACTTTTTTTAAATTTAGTTATGCTAGGACCGCGCCTGCGTCACGATATTTCTCCATATAACTCGGTTGAGGGCTGCTTGTCTCCAGTTCCTCGAATGTCCCACACTTCTAAGGTCTCCACTTGGTTTAACCAGCTAGCTCGCTACGCTCCTCTGCGTCTTGTACTGGCCGGATTCGAGACAAACACCATTTTTGCTGGGTTTTTGTCCGACATTCTTACAACATGTCTCGCCCATTGTACCCTTCTAGCTTTAGCGACTTTCTAGATACTGTGTTCGCAATAGAGCTGCGCCAGCTCCTGGTTTATCTTTCTCCTCCATACACAATTTTCACAAACACCTCCAAAGATGATCGTTAGAAAACTTCAAGTGCTTGCAGGACCTCTTTGAGCATTGTCCACGTCTCATGCCCGATTTTGACATTACATCGGACGTAGCTTCCTACGATTTTCGGAAAGCAGATTACCGCGGCATTGCTGCCCTGCTTTCCATTATCGACTGGGGAACCATCCAACTATTCCTGCGTTTTGCGCTCCAACAGGGTTGCCTCGGTGTTCGATTTCAATGTACTACGTCATACTCTTCGGCGCAGTTTTAGTCTCTCCGGCACATCCACGGTCTAGGATAACATTTTTATGTTTTAAGTTTTAAGCAATGATAAATTTAACACCATTGGGGAAAATTGAAGCCTTTTAAATAAATAAATAAATCCATGATTCGGGACGAGTATCGTACAACTTTCGCACTCTGAGCATAATCGATGCTTTTTGTAGGTTCGAAGATTCAAACATTCTTTGGCACTATAAACATTGGACTTCCAAGTGCAAACTTTTTTGGCCAAATCCCGCTTTGAAACCTCCTTCTTATGCTCGAATCCCTTTATCTACAAAATGAGGTTGCTTGCCTGAATTTGCAGCTTGGAGAACCTCTTCGACAGAGGCGACATCAGGACCGTGACGACTACGATGGACGATGACAACATAAGGCGGGACTATGTCGAACTGAGAAGAGGACTCGTTGGTACTATCTACTGGGCGTCGCCGTTCAGTTATTCCTCCTCCATGGCACCATCTCCAGTCGCCGACTGTACAGTTCGGGACGTACTGTTTCCAAGCGGAGCAAAAGTCGGAGGATTCGGCTGTTCTGCTATCCTTAAATTTCCAGAAATAGATGCCTTTAGGCCACGTTGATGACGAGAGAACTTCTTCCTTCAGATCTGCATTCAGTCGTATTTTGAATAAGATGAAAGACATGGAGCTGACGTCCGTTCCGTTAGCTACTAGTTCCCTATGTTACATACGTCAATACCGTTATTAGATAAGGCTTATAACCGCTTGATAGGGATAGATAGATAACCCCTTGCTTCCACTCCTCCAGTAGCTGTTCAGTTTCCAAGATTCGGACTATCTGCCGATGCAGACAGAATGGCAGCTTTTCCGGACCCATATTGATGAATTCAGCTCTGATACTATCCTTGCCAGCCGCCTTGTTGTTCTAGAGCTATTGATAGGTAACTGATTCGTTGCCACCGTCCACGGTGCTGACGTGGTCATTTCTTCCGATGCCTTAGTCCCTTACGCGTGTGTCCTCTGCACCATACAGATGTTTGTCGTAGTGCTGCCTATCAACAGAAGTCCATCTATCAATCACCCAATGCTCCCAACAAAAATATCCCTATTCATTTCAGCTCGTGGAACAGCCTTCGCGAGACATTGTTGAGCTTCTGAGAGTACTTCCGGAAACCAATCCGTTTCTTGAGTGCGGTGCAGCTACTCTATTTCCCCACACTCCATTTCTTCTAGGCAGCATTTTTCTCTCGCGGAAGGAGGTCTATAACGGTCCACGTTCTGCTAGGTCTCGTGCAGCAGCATTACGGTCCGCGTTGCATGCTTCTCCTCCAAAACCCCTCTACACTCCTCGTCAAAAACCAATCGCAGCATGGGCTCTGTTCCACATGCCCGTCGTTGATAATTCTGATGTTAGATAACCAATATGGTGTGGTTGATATTTTTGTTGTAATCCCATTTTGTTTTAGTGACACCTACTGTGAGACACCCTGTACATCGGCTGTTTCCGACGAAATTTAGTGATCTGCAGTTCCACGTAACAAGTTTCAAATCGCTAGTCCTTTTTTGGCCCTGCTTCGCTAGTCCTGTTTCGGCAGTTCGTCGATTGTTTCGGTCTGTAGTCTGCTGTTGACGTTCCTTGATTATTTTCCAATCATAAGGCCTCACACCAACCCCCTTACGTTGTGGAGGGCCATAGTGTACAGTTGAATACAGATTTAAAGCGATTTTTCGCAAGCATTTCTAACAAAGAGTTTACAATCGAGCATCAATCGGTTTTGGGCTGGTATTTTAAATGAGATGCTCAATTATATCCCGCCTACTTTATTTATGAATCTGAATTTTTGGAATCGAAGAACACTTTTTTATGTTCTGTTTAATCCTAACGACCACATAGCATAGCATAGCATAGCATGTTCCGACCATACATACTCCTGGTTTGGCTGTTGTAGAGACGATTGAAGCGCCAGAAGAGCTACCCTAGCAATGGAAAATAACAAGCTGATATCATATAAGTAACAAGTTTTGTTATCTCAGTTATCGTTTTGATTTCCGCTGTTATCGTATAACAAATTTAGCTATCACCATTGGCAAATTTTGTTATCATATGATATCATTTTGGACACACTATTTTTGATGAAAGTTATAGGTTGAGTTGTAAAACTATAAATATTTTCAGCATATTTGAACAAGAAATTTTGATTCTATTCAAAATATTTTTTTCAGTTATTAGCATAAGAAACTATTTCAATAAATTTGCTTATAATACAGGATTTGTTATCAAGTTGTTCGCAGTGATAACAAAATAAGATATTATTATGATATTCAACGAGTATTTTTTTGTTATTCATTCTGTTATTTTGGCTGTTTATTCAGCCTCAATGATAACATATTCAGTGATCAAAAATTGATAACCTGGTATTAGAACTTGTTATCAATTTGGTATAATCCTTTGCTCGGGTACCTTGGGTGTGACCGGCTCTTCATCCATCGATCTCTTTGCACAGCACCTGGCCGGGTCCTTATGATCAGCAAGGGATGAGAGGGAAGTGATGTTTAGATGTCTACTTAAGAAGATGCTGAGAACTCATGCTACCTTCATATACATCTGGAGTTGCAAGTTGGATGGGATTGTGCGGGAGGCTTTCCTTTGCGAGAAAGCATATGTATAATGTTTAAACCTAACGACCTAACGTCTCGGTGATTGTCACCATGTGAGGAAATAGGCCGACGGAAAATAAATAAGTAAAAAAAAAACGACCTAACGACCACATATAATTTTGATTATAACAATTGTAAGGCTTGTTCGCGACAATATCTGGCAATCCCTAAGTACGTATATCTCTGGAAATACTTCATCAACGCATAAAAAATTGGCAGACTGATAAACGTATGTGAAATAAATTTTAGTGACATTACAAGCTTTTAGATCGAAGCTGGCGTCGAAAGAAGAGCAAGTGCAAAAAGCAATTGTGTAATGAAAATGTGGATCTGTCAGTAAGAAAACTTACAAAAAAGGTTGGCTTTCCTGCAAGCACTCACCATAACGTTCTTAAATCTTTCAAAACACGTTTGAAAACAGCCAGGAAGGCTGGGAGCGGACCAAAAACGGATCTCATGAACCACCAGAAGGAAGGTGAAGCAAATATTGCAGAAGACATTATATCTTTCGGTACGTACTGTGGCTAGAAAAATAAAAATGTCCCCAACATTCGTGCATACTTCCAAGTACCGGCAAGGTATGAAGTCGTTCAAGGTGGAAAGTGTACCGAACCGTAATGATAAACAGAATGTGACGGCCAAAACCCGGGCTCGCAAGTTGTATCGCGAATATTTGACGAAGTTTTCCTGCGTGATAATGGACAATGAAGCTTATGTGCTGGAAGACTTTAAGCAGCTTCCCGGAATATCTTATTATGCTGCCATGCAACGTAACAGCGTAGAGAAGTATTTCAGGACGAAGAAAAGGGCCAAGTTTCCAAAAAAAAATTGGTTTGGCAGGCAATATGCAGCTGCGGTCGAGCATGCCAAAGCTTCATCACTACCGGAACGATAAACAAGGAAATATACAGCGGAGTATGCCTATAGAAGCGATTGTTACCATTCATATGCAGTCATGACAACACCTAACTGCCCGGAGTTGCTAGCGGTATTGGGCTCTCGCGAGGAGAGACCTTTCTCACCATAAACAACTAGCTACAACTATAGAAAAATTTCGAAAATCTGGGCCTAAAGCAGCTAAATCGGTTGCAGAAAAGTCTGCACAGACCCTAATGGCTGGAGTAATCTCAAAAGTTCGTATTTTCTTCATGCAGCCTAATCAAGTTACTGTTATTAGTATTAAGATGGCTAATAATGCACAAATAAATAAGTAAAAAGTGCATCTTGGGTTGAACTAACAGCAAATTTGTTTTATTCCAAATTTAATCTGTCCAGATTTTGTCGCGAACAAGCCTTAATAACATACTGTCTACCACTAAATCATCCGAAAAATAAGTATTTTTGAATATTAAAACTAACTTGAATTGGAAAATGATTAGTTATGAACTTTAGAAGAATCTCTTTTGCGCTTACTCTGAAATAATGATAACTAATAAGAATAATGCAAAAACAACAGCTTTCTAGTAGTTCTACGACAATCCTTTTTACAACCCTGTCGGGCTGTCCCTTGTAGAGTTTTTACCCTCTCAAAGTTCTAATTGATGCCTTTTGCAAAAAATAATGATTGTAGTCAATGCAATATAAATGTATGCACCTGCCGTAGGCAGTCCCTAATCCTTCGCTGCCTCACGGTCTAGATTCTGGATTTCGAACAGCCGTTCAAAAACAAATCGATACATCCATTCGAGTGGATCGCGAAAGGACCTAAAAAGTCCGATCTACGAACACTTTTCCTCGCTCCACATACATTCGTATCGGTTTGTGGATGAATGAGTTAACCGTTTTGACAGATGGAAGCCCTCTTCTTGTATACAACACCCACACACTGCGGGTACATAGGCCACCACAGCCGTGTGTTCAGATGTATATGTTTCAATGAATGAACCTCGCTGGTTCACTGCTGCAAGTACTGTTGTCTACGGTTTTCATTCGCCATTCGAGACCAACTGAGGAGCAAACGTCAGTCATTGATTGAGTGTTGAACCCAAACCTAGCTGAGATAGTGTCAACAACATACAGTATACCGTACAGTCAACTAGATCTTTTATATCGCTATGAGGTTGTCGGCTGCTGTTCAATCAACAGAACCGAAATCGTAATTTCGAAGCGAAGCAGAACTAATTTGTAACTGGCTGGCAGTGATTTTTGAATGACCTATTCAAATCTATGTCGTTTTTTACCTAGCATCAATGAGGCATTTAACCTCTGCCACCACCTCCGGGTTGGTTAATTGGGCTGCGGCAGTGAAAAGCTTTATTGAATTTTTGGAATTGAGGAATTCTAATCGAACATATCACAATTACTGAGTTATTTTTGATGCAATCGTAATGTCAAGCAATCGAGAAGAATGGAAACGGGTAATGGAGCGACATAATGAATCATTTAGCAAGTCGACGCTGCTGCAAAAGTGCGATACTCGGTTCAATCAGGCGCAGCTCTGAAGAACCAAGACTACGACGCCACACTATACAGCTGTTCTTGGCGACGCTACTGTGTCAAGTGCGGATTGTGCACTAGTGGTAAAGAGCAGAGTCACAGAACATCTCGATTAAGTCAGGAAAGAAAACAATTTGCTTCCGTCTATGTGAGAATTCATCATCTTGGCAAAATTGACTCAATTGTGCTGGATTGAAAGAAATACGCAAATCGAGATTCGTTTATCACACAAAGGTTCTGATTCACTGTGATTTTACATCGTAGCAGTTATTATTAAGATATCCACCGAAACAAGTTCATCACAATGATGTTGAGAAGCAATCTACAAGATCGAAAGTCGATCACAAGTAAGGCATCTACTTTCTCGACCGTTTCGTTCTTGTGCTCCGAAAATAAATCTGGAATGTCGATTCAAGGCCTTTAAACTGATCGAAAATGTGTGTTTCTTTTCTCTTCGTAGATCGGAACGAACCCGGACGGTTCTTCGGCGATGGAGTGAGCTTCAAGGCCAAACTGATTGGCATCCTGGAGGTCGGAGAGGCCAGAGGAGATCGTATGTGCCAGGAAGCGCTGCAGGTTAGTCTATTTTTAGTTCTCACTTTTTGAGTAGTGCGCTACTATACATACAGACACTGACTTCGCGGATAATCAAACGGACAGCATTCAAGTGAAATTGATCCAATTTAAATCTATAGCAGTAACAACAACGACGCGAGTACTGAGAAGTCGAGAAAGAGCGCGCACAATAACAACGAAAATAGTAAATAAAATACGCTCAATGTACTCCAAACGGCTTGCGGCAGGCAGCTCAAGCAATGTACAATGAACATGCTCGGATCAATGGTCGAAAAACGAGGATGCACAAGGTGCATTAGCACTTTGAGCTCTGCCCACTCGGCAGATGTATCGCAATTTACTGAAGACTGATTAAATTACTTTCATTGATTGATTACGGTGCTGTAAACAATTTCATTAAATATCTACCGCACCACTGGAGTTAGGGATTTAAAGCTGTTCGGAAATTGCTCGCGAGAAATTGTATGTTGGTAGTTAAAATAATTGCAAGCTGAGGCAAAATGTCAATCCTAATTAGGAGGAGCAGGGCAGAGTAGACATCATGTGTTCTAATTGACGCTTAATGTTTTTAGGATCTCAAAATGGCCATCCGAGCTGCCGGCGAGCACAAGCAGAGAATCACGATACACGTTACTATCGATGGATTGCGATTGAGGGACGAGAAAACAGGGGTAAGTTTGAGCATGTTAGACATTTCTGGGAATGGGCAAACGGGTTCAAAGTACCACTGGTATCGATGCGCGGAAGATAAAGAGTAAAATTTGATTTTAGTCAAAAGGATTGCCATGGAATTACTATTTTATTCGACTTGACACAACTCGGAGCGCATGGTTTACACGTATTCTTCCTCTGCTAAAGATTCACAAAATGCGTTGTGGTTCAAATCTATTCATTTGAATTCAAATCATTTTACAGAATCATCATTACGGTTACTGCAACGCAGTAGGCCGGGCCGTTTTGACGCTTGTCTTTGATATGTTGCAAGCATCCATAATAATTAGACGACATCTAATTGTCTGTTATTGATCCTGGACGTGGGATAAAGGGTGGTCCAAACCTCCGTCAATGATCGATGAACAATCAAGTGCAAGCAGGTGTAACTGGTCCAGGAATTAACATATCAATTTCAATGGGTAAGTGACCAGTTGTATTCCAAGCTAAAGTTCAAGCAATTTTTGAATGTTCTGTTATACGCTTACGCAGAACCTATAGATCTTCAAATATATGCATTATGTCGAACATTCAAGCAGCTCTAAAGGCTCTAAAGTCAGCAACATGCAATCCCAAGCATGTTTGGGAATGTCTTCAATCACCCCAAAAGTTGTTTTGTAGTAATCAAGTCAAGTTGTACCGGGTTCATGGCCATTGTGTAATTGATGGAAACGAGAGAGCTGATGAACAAGCAAGATTCGGATCGTCTCATCAGTTCGTAGGACCTGAACCCTTTTGTGGTTTATCTGCTTCTTCACTTAGAATGAAGACGAAAGTGGAGGCAAACTGGAACAACACTTTCACAGTTAGGAAATCAAAGCGGTTCATTACTTCAAACATTTCAATGACTCGCAAATTACTTGATCTCTCCAAAAAAGATTTTAACTTATTTACAGACCTTATAACTGGACACTGTCCGAGCCGATATTACTTGAAGTTGATAGGAAAACTTCAAGACGATTCATGTCGATTTTGTGACACGAATAAAGAAAACTCGGAATACTTGTTATGCCAATGCCCGGCAATCTCCAACAAAAGATTTAATTTCTTCAGCAAAGGGCTACTAAAACCCTGAGATCTGGAGAACAAGCACCAGTACGGTAGTACACGTTTTTCAGTGTGTTATACCGCCCTGGGACAACGCTTTAAGCCAAACATTGGCGATCACTTTTAACAGTAGTGATCCATCCTGGAAAGTGTGATCTCTTTAGTGGAATACCTGTAACTAAAAATGAGAAGAAAAATTAGTATCTTTCATTTAATTCCAACTACCTTTATTGCTTATTTTGACAGAAATGCGTGTTTCGTCTACAATGTGCAGACTTCTTCTTTGTCGTGTACCCATTTGAGTATTAGTACGCGACACTGAAGAAGTCTGCACATTGCAAACGAAATACGCGTATCTGTCAAGATAAGCAATAAAGGTAGCTGGAATTAAATGGAAATTACTAATATTTCTTCTCGCTCACCACAGCTTTTTGAGTCTTCTTAAGGTTCCGCTTGACGATGGCCCAATATTGTTCGATTAGGTGGTTAATACGTTGGTAACAGTTGATTTAGCCACATTCAAAAATTTCGCCAACTTGGCGTGGGAGTAGTTTGGATTTTCGCCATGCACGTGCAAAATTTGAATGCGTTGCTTCTCTTCCTTCGACGACATTTTGATAACTGAAGTGCTAATCTCAAAATCAAAATAGAGGCATGATGCTACACGCACACATCTTCAAAACGAGCGGAGTGCAAATTTTTTTAACGCACGATAAAAGGAAATGCGTCAAGTTAAAGTCGACCAAATTTTGATCGAAACACCCTTTAATTTTCTTGAAACTATAAATGAACTTATTTTTTTGTAACAAAAGAGCTGGTTTCCCTCTATTCTTTAGTTTGAAGTGATTGATACTAGTGTTCTGTTGCATCGTCAGTATTGGTGTAATTGTTTGCTTTCGTTGCATTTGCTCTCCTTGTTCCAAGGTTCACTTTCAATGAAACTCGATTCATTGCCATCTTTTCATTTTCATTTTGCATCAATTGGTGGGGCAATAATAGCGAAAGTCAGTCCAAAGCCAATGGTGATGGAGGGGTAATGGCGAACTAGTCTATTCAGACCACATGAACAAATACTACAAAAAGAAAATCATAAGTCGAGCACTTGGCACTGAAGAAGTCTGTAAGTCGCGAGATAGGTCTATCTGTCAGAAGACAGGTCTGGAATTTGAAGGAATTTACTCGCATTTACTAGTGATTATTTGAAAAAATGTTTCAATGTTTTATTTCTTATTTTAAAAAGTGGTCAAATGAAGTGTTAATTTGAAATTATCCTTGTTTCCTAATCACAATCGTTCTACTAAAACGCTCAACCAGTTTTTGTTTAATTGTGTTTAAAAAAACATAAATGAAAGTGATCATAAAATCGTTAATTTATAATTGTATTACAATGATATACGGAAAATAACGAAAAGATAGAAAGAGCCATTCCCTGTAGTTCGTATAAATGTGATCAGGCTGTTTGAGATGCCACTGTAAGTTTCATGATGTTTTTACGCTGCATAGTTGCTATATAAAAGTAACATCTCTCTATGATTTCCTATAATTTGAAAGTCGGCTGTCGTATACCGCATATATTTAAATTATAATTTATGAACAATGAAAGAATTGCCACGCCAATGAAAACTGCACCTCCTGTCGTGTCCCTTAACTACTTGATGTCAGGCGTCTACAAACTGTTTCTAGCCTCGTCTAAGCGTAAATTGCGGCAAAGCCCGCCGGTAGCACACCTCTTTCATTCTGAACAAACACACCTATGACAAACCCCAGTGATACGATACTCTGAGTTCCTAAACGGGCCCTCCGCATCCCACAAAACCACAATGGCCACGGTCTAGAAGTCCACTACATATGAAATTCTAAGACACAGTTCAAACTTCCTCCTCAAATTGAATATTAAATGTTTTCAAAATTGAATAAATCTATCTATTATTAATTTTTTAGTGATTTGCGGCCCAACCCGCCAATATCACACTCAACTTTAGTGCCTTTATACATGCATGCTACGACGCGGCAATTAAATAGAAAGAGGAGCGAGTATGATATTATCACTACTTTGTGTGGCTGGACCTTTGGCTCTCCCATGAATGGTTAATTAGAGTAGAAGATCATACAATGACATGACCTAGCGACATCTATCATAAATCAGCTATCTCCAATGAATAATTAAGGGTGTCCACGATGAAATTGCCACACACAAAATTGATTCGCAAAATTCGAGTTTTCATCCGATTGCCATCAAATTTTCAGGGATTTAGAAATAACTATTAAACTTCATTTTTCCATTTTACTCGTATTTTATTTACAGTCCATACGCAAATGCCCGCACCTTGGCCTTAACCCCGGCCATAAGATTCTGCACAACCTGTGAATCAACCGTTTTTTGCATTTAAACCCATACTTTCTTCAGTTCCTCGACTGTCTTCACTACCTTAGGTCGTTTAAGAAGGTGCTGCTTCATAATCGCCCAGTACTTCTCGATGAGGCGGAGCTCCGGAGTGTTGGGAGGGTTGAACATTTTCGGCACGAAATTGACCTTATTGTCCGCATACCACTTCAGCACGTCCTTGGAGTAGTGGCATGAGGCCAAATCCGGCCAGAAGATTGTTTGGACGTTGTGGGCCTTCAGGAGAGGAAGCAGCCGCTTCTGAAGGCACTCTTTTATGTACACCTGTCCGTTCATTGTGTCCTGGGTCACGAAAGGTGCACTCAGCTTCCCGCACGTGCAGATGGCTTGCCAAACCAGGAATTTCTTCGCAAATTTGGACATCTTCTGAGTGAACTGAACGCTGAACTTATCCTTGGCCGTGAAAAACAGGTTGCCGGGGATCTGTTTGAAGTCGGCCTTCACATATGTTTCGTCGTCCATGATGCAGCATTCAACTTTCGTCAGCATGTTGAGGTACAACTTCCTGGCACGGGTTTTGGCGGACTTGTTCTGCTTCTCGTCGCGATTAGGGGCCTTTTGTACCTTGAACGTTCGAAGCCCAGCCTTAGTTTTGGCCTTCTGGACAAAACTTCGGCTTAGGTGCAGCTTCTTAGCCACATCCCGAACGGAGGCGTTCGGATTTCGGTTGAAGGCCCCAACTACGCGGTTGTGATTTTTGGTGTTGTACGGAATACTTTTTCCTTCACTTCTGGGCTTCCGATCGGTGGTCAACCGTTCCTCGAACCGCTTAATCACTCGCGACACCGTGGAATTCGCGATTCCCAACGTTTTAGCGATGGAACGATGCGAGAGATCCTTGTTCTCGTGATGAATGCGCAAGATTTTATCACGCACGAGCTGTTCTTTCGACTCCATTTGATCACAGGACTTTAAAACTTGCAGGATGTAAATAATGCACTATGAACTAAATCCACCCAAATTTTCATTATATTCTACCCAACGGTTAAAAAGTTAGAGCGATTTCATAGTGTGGCAATTTCATCGTGGACACCCTTTATTAGGCCCTCCCACCAGCGCCCAGGTACAAAATCCAGCCATGGAGAGGGACATGAAACTCGATTCATTGCCATCAAAACAAAAAATAAGGACTGTAACAAACCCGAATAATTTAATCCTTTCTAAACAGTGTTGAAGTGACTTGACGTTAGTGCATAGGATACGAGATATACTACATAAGGCTTATTCGCGACAAAATCTGGACAAATTATATTTGGAATAAAACAAATTTGCTGTTAGTTCAATCCAAGATGCATTCTTTATTTATTGAACTGTGCATTATCAACCATCTTAAAACTAATTACAGTTACTTAATTAGGCTGCATGAAGAAACTACGAACTTTTGAGTTTACTCCAGCCATAAGTGTCTGTACAGACTTCTCTGCAACAAATTTAGCTGCTTATGTCCAAGCTTTTCGATTTTTTCTATAGTTGTAGCTTGTTGTTTTAATTGAGAGAGTTCCCTCTTCACGAGAGCCCAATACCGCAACAATAGGTCGCAAATCTGGGCAGTTTGGTGGATTAGACTGTTTCGGTAGAACATGGACTCCATTCGCTGTATGCCATTCCAAAACATCTTTGGCGTAGTGAGAAGATGCCAAATAAGACCAGAATAGCGAGGAAAGCGATGGCTGCGTATATATGATAACAATCGCTTCTTTAGGCATTCCTCATGGTATACTTCCTTGTTTACCGTTCCGGTAGTGATGAAGCTTTGGCCTGCTTGACCACAGCTGCATATTGCCTGCCAAACCAAATATTTGTTGGGGAACTTGGCTTTTTTTTCGTCCTGAACGCCGTTCCGTTGCTACGCCGTTCCGTTGCATGACAGTATAATAAGACATTCCGAGAATCTGCTTAAAGTCTTCCAGGACATAAGTTTCATCGTCCATTATCACGCTGGAAAACTTCGTCAAATATTCGCGATACAACTTGCGACCCTGGGTTTTAGCCGTCCCATTCTGTTTATCATTACGGTTCGGTACAGTTTTCATATCTTACCGGTGCTGGGAAGTATGCACGAAAGTTGGGAACATTTTTATTTTTCTAGCCACAGTACGTACCGAAAGATCTGGTCTCTTCTGCAATATTTTGCTTCAGCTTCGCGTCCTTCTAACGACAGTGCTTGCAGGAGAACTAAGCCTTATTTGCGAGTTTTCTTTCTGACAGATCCGGATTTGCATTGCGACCGCACACAATGCATTATTGCGTAAAAGCATTATTTTGACGCTTGTAAGGTTTGTATCCGCAATAATCTGGACCCGAAATCTGTAGTGATACACGCATGAAGCATTTTATTTTTAATGTAACTATTCATTTCGTAAGTTTGGGATATAGTTTACAAATTCATACCATCAAAATCTTGTTATTCGGCCTTGACATAAAAATCTCGAAGTTTGCGCTTCACTCACACGGCAAGGGCTTGTATGTATAATGTATGTATAACCTAATTGGCAGCTCTGGCCCAGATTTGTTGAAAATGTTTCGCTTTTTTAACCTCCTGCGTCTTTCTTGGAAAGAGTCCGCTTCACCATAGCCCAATATCTTTCGACTAGGCAGAACTCAGGATTTTAGGCAGGTTTGGGTACGATATAAGCCTTATTGACTTCATGACAGAAGACAGGCGTTTTAGTTTTTCCTCTCACTTTTTGTCTCAAGAAATAAAGTGACTGTTTAGGAACTGAAAGCATATTTTTAGTTAAATATATCATATCCAAAATGTTAAAACTGCAATTCAAATGTCAAGAAAAAAAATCAAATAAAAAAAAACCGTCGAATGTCAATTTTTGGTGCAGCCATCATTTTGAAAGAGCCGACAAGCGAGGAACACGCTAGTAAAATGCATCAGTTCCTGGAGATCACACAAATGTATCGCAGTCGTACAGGATCGATTTGGGTGAGTTCGTTTCATTTTTAAAATCTGAATAATGCATTACTTTCTAATTAGCATTGATCGCACGTCAAATCAGTGTTTTGAGGAATATTTAGATTGAATTTGTTTCCCTTTATATGGGTTACATTCTGTCTTCTAGAATCGTTTGGACCATGTATAGATTTCTCTTTTCAACTTCAGTACACTCGAGAGAGAACCCTGAGAGCTGCGATCTGCATTCACTGAGCATATTCCGTTGATGCAAGCTCCCGAACTTTTGCCAGCAATACAGATAGACAAATGGTGTTGAAGGTTGCTTGTTAATGGCGGAGTTCAGCAAGAACGATACCATTTTTGTTTCTACAGAGCGCGTCAGCGTTCCCAAACATGAAAACGAACCGGGAACTAGTTTACGTTTTCAAAAATTTTACCTTTAAACGTGATTTAGTTCACGATTACGTGATTCAGTTCACGGTGTATTTACGCTTGTCCTCGAGTTCATGACTGTAGTTCACGGATTTGAACACGGATTTTTTACGTGTACTTATTATTCGCTTCTCAGAGAGAAAGTTATGACGTTAAAGCATTTTAGCATTTTAGAGCATTAGAAATATGTTCTGTACACGAAATAGAGCATTAGAGCAATAGAGCAACTTTCCCCTCCAACTGTTCAATTTTCTTTTCTTTTTGAAGTCTACTGAAGGCTATATGGATTCTTACTCTGGAAGGATTTGAAATCAATTCTAGAATTAGTTTTGAAATATTACAAAACCACTCTAATAGCTTTTTATACTGTTCTACAAAAATTCCATCACTACACTGGAAGCATCCAAAAAATATCCTAAAACAACTCAAAGTACTTATAACTGCACTGGACGAATTTCAGAATATCTCGGAAGCATTCTAGAACAATTCTAAACGCATTCCTGAACTTCTCTGGAAGCATCCAGACCTATTATAAATGCTACTCTGGGTGTATTAAGAAAACAATTTTAGAATAATTAAAAAAAAAAACTATGGAAAGATCTCACAACAAGTCTGGAAGAATCTTATGTTGCAATTATGTTGCAAGCATTTCAAAACGATTCAGTTATTATAAAAGAAACTACTTTAGCAGCATCTCTGAACAGTTATTTAGACATTCCGAAACTTCTCTGGTTACATAGGACAAGAATTTATGGCCATGTTTCTATTGCCAGAAGAAAAACATGTTCTCAGAAATTCATCTTTTTCGAGAGAGCGAGTAAAGGCGCTATAACCAACAATCAATATGCAACTAGCGATTTGAAATTGGTTCACTGTTGTAGAACCCCTAGTAGCAACCCCAGAGTACACCTTACTGTCTGCGCCTTGCAATAAGTCTTACGCATTTCGGTACCTTTCTGTTCTAGTATCTGTGTTGTTGTTTTGATTCGCTATGTTATTTTGACACAATATTTGAGAGTGTGTTGGTGTGAGTTACGTTATTAGAGGCAAATCATTAAGCTTGGGACCGGTGTGCTAGTACTTTCTAAGCCAAAAAATATATTCGTTTTCTTCATGACTATCCACCCGCTGCTACAACCATACAAGGCTAGGACTAAAGATAAAGCTTTAGTACCAACCGTTTGAAGGAAAATGGAGCATCACTTAACCTTCTTAGTCTGGTTGCTCCAAACGACCATCTTTTAAAAAAAAGTTTGTTCTGTACACCATATAGGGCATTCTGTTTAACTATTCTCTCCAACTATTCATTTCTACGTGGCTACGTGGTTAACCGTGTATTCCTAAGGTAGATACCAAACCCCCCAATCCCAACGGTTGCATGGACGTATCAGTGACTGATTCCATTTCATGATGTTCAAATGTCAATGACAATGCTTATATTATCTTTATTGGCATCATACCACTCCATAACTGTTTGAGCAAAGTGACACGATGCCAAATCGGGGCAAAACAAAGAGCTATCGTCGTGGCTTTCAATAAAAGACAGTAATCGTTTCTGCAGGCACTCCGGTTACTAAATTTCCTTGTTGATTGTGCTGCTGGTGGTAAAAGTTTTACTTGTGTGAGTCTGGCCGTTTGAACTGATTTGCCAAGGTTCTCGTTGTTTGACCTACATATATTTTGCTGCAGTGTTTACACTTGATTTTGTAAACCGCTGCTCTGCCTAATACATCTACTGAATTTTTGGTGGAGCCTAACAAAGATGGCAATTGATTGTGCCCACTAGAGAAAAAAAAATCTCTAAGTCGTGTTTTCAGTTTTTGCTTAGTGTCTTTATCGAAGGGGACGAACACACGTTTCAGGGGTTCAGATGAATCGAAGAGGGTTGTTTGCCATTTCCTATGAAGATGTTTTTCCTTTTTGTTGATGATCGCTTGAGTTGTTCTCTTTTCGTAACCATCCAGTCTGTCAGATTCGAAGATATATACTAATTTTTTGGCTTTTCTGATTTTATTGAGAGGAGAGTGGCCATTTTATGCCGAAAATAGTGCTTTGAAGTATACAGGACGACTCTTTGGGTGTTTGTGAGTTTTCTGAAGATTTCAAACTCTAAAGGCGATGATGACAATGATTCTCACGCCACTAGAAGGTCGAGGAATTGAAGTTTCCCATCCTTTTCTATTTCATGAGTAAACTTAATGTCTTTGAGGAGATTGTTGGTTTCTTGAAGAATTAAGCGGAGATCCTCATGTTTCAATACGGCGAAGATGTCTTCGACGTATCTTACCCAGCGAGTTAGAAGTAATCCTTTCACTTTTAGGATTGTTACTTAATTCGTCATAAACAGTTCACAGATCAATGGGGATAGAGGGTTTTCCATGGGGGCTCCTTTAAGTTGTTCATAGATTGAACCTCTGAAAGTTAAGTAGTTCTCTTCCATGCAAAGTCGAGTCAGCTTAAAGTACATCGGCACATTTTGCTTCCATGTTATATCATCTCATTGTTTTAAAAGCAAATCTTCTAAAAGGTTAATTCTTGATCGGAACGCTAAGGAAAAGGTCCGTGACGTCGAAAGATACCATTACTTCATTATCATTTATATGACCTGATGGCTCCACGTCTGGCTTGGTTGAAACCGCGTATCCTAATCCCTTGTTGAGATGCGTCAGTTGTTAATGGAGTGGACCACCGACGTCGTGGTGATGGTGGGAGTAAGCGTGACCTTGGTGTGATGTGTAGTTCGTGTCTGTTGGGATTCTATTCTCAGCCTTTTGGATTTACTATCGAAGACCGTTCGTTTCCTATACGATTCGCATTCCTCTGCTACCTTGGCTCGGGATAAGAACTCCTGGAATTTTACGAGATAAAGGGTGTCCACGATGAAATTGCCACACACAAAATTGATTCGCAAAATTCGAGTTTTCATCCGATTGCCATCAAATTTTAAGGGATTGAGAAATAACTATTAAACTTCATTTTACCATTTTACTCGTATTTTATTTACAGTCCATACGCAAATGCCCGCAACTTGGCCTTAACCCCGGCCATAAGATTCTGCACAACCTGTGAATCAACCGTTTTTTGCATGTAAACCCATACTTTCTTCAGTTCCTCGACTGTCTTCACTACCTTAGGTCGTTTAAGAAGGTGCTGCTTCATAATCGCCCAGTACTTCTCGATGGGGCGGAGCTCCGGAGTGTTGGGAGGGTTGAACATTTTCGGCACGAAATTGACCTTATTGTCCGCATACCACTTCAGCACGTCCTTGGAGTAGTGGTATGAGGCCAAATCCAGCCAGAAGATTGTTGGGACGTTGTGGGCACTCTTTTATGTACACCTGTCCGTTAATCGTGTCCTGGGTCACGAAAGGTGCACTCCGCTTCCCGCACGTGCAGATGGCTTGCCAAACCAGGAATTTCTTCGCAAATTTGGACATCTTCTGAGTGCGGACAAGCTCCGGAACGCTGAACTTATCCTTGGCCGTGAAAAACAGGTTGCCGGGGATCTATTTGTAGTCGGCCTTCACATATGTTTCGTCGTCCATGATGTAACATTCAACTTTCGTCAGCATGTTGAGGTACAACTTCCTGGCACGGGTTTTGGCGGACTTGTTCTGCTTCTCGTCGCGATTAGGGGCCTTTTGTACCTTGAACGTTCGAAGCCCAGCCTTAGTTTTGGCCTTCTGGACAAAATTTCGGCTTAGGTGCAGCTTCTTAGCCACATCCCGAACGGAGGCGTTCGGATTTCGGTTGAAGGCCCCAACTACGCGGTTGTGATTTTTGGTGTTGTACGGAATACTTTTTCCTTCACTTCTGGGCTTCCGATCGGTGGTCAACCGTTCCTCGAACCACTTAATCACTCGTGACACCGTGGAATTCGCGATTCCCAACGTTTTAGCGATGGAACGATGCGAGAGATCCTTGTTCTCGTGATGAATGCGCAAGATTTTATCACGCACGAGCTGTTCTTTCGACTCCATTTGATCACAGGACTTTAAAACTTGCAGGATGTAAATAATGCACTATGAACTAAATTCACCAAAATTTTCATTAAATTCTACCCAACGGTTAAAAAGTTAGAGCAATTTCATAGTGTGGCAATTTCATCGTGGACACCCTTTACTCCTTGGCTAACTTCAGGTGCAGAGAATAGCACTCCAAAGTTTTCCGGTTCAGTTTGTTGAATAGTCGTTTGATGCTGTCCTTGATGAATTCCGCTTCCATTTTCTTGACGATGTTGACAGGGGTGGATGTCCGTATCTTAAGCCTATGACTTATTGCTGCTACTTTATATTTTAGGCATTTCTTCAGAAATGCTACGTTCCTTCTTAAGTTTTTATTCCCATCTTCTCTGAGAGGCTTCAAAAAACAAACAATACACACATTTGAACAGTTTTTTTTTTATAAAAAAGGGTGACTAAAATTGTACCCAGAAAGCAAAACTCCAAATGACAATCTAGGGTGTTACGCTTAAGTCAACGACGGAATAATGTTTTGGTAGAGTCATACTTCCTCTAACGGAGATAAGTGGATAATTTGTGAGATCATTACATATTTTAAATTTATTTGATAACTGGTTAAACAATAGATATGATAATCTCGAATACTTTTAAGCAAACTACGGATACCAGTTTTTCATAGAATTTTTTGTTGTTCCCAATGCTCCCTTTTTTCGAATGTTGTGATAGGATTTACAGGAAGGTTGAATCCGAATATGTGTTTGTTCCATTTCTAGAGCTGTTACAGAATTTCCAAAATTTGCACAAAATTCGCGACATCGAAGATGACATCTTTGAGGTGACTACAATTACCAATAAAAAAAGAACTGCCCGCTTTCACATCACCGATTTCCTGTATCGTCAACATTCTTAGTGATAATCCTCGAATAGAGCTTGGTGAGACTATTCTGATTACAAATCTATTACAAAAACAGAACTCGAATAGAGCTTGGTGAGACTATTCTGATTACAAATCGATTTCATTAACAAGTTTCTGCTAATTTTGATCAGCAGCATCTTCGCTTTCTTTGGCAAATTTTTAACCATTCCTCTCTAAAAAACTTTGCTGAAATCGACTACAGTAAGGACGGCAGAAATATCATGTTTCAGCGCAGCTTGATCTGTTGGTCTTGGAAATGGGTAGAAACACGAAAAAAGAGACACAGAAACACGAAACAGAAACGGTTTCTTATGGTCTGGATGAAACTTAACATGTTCTAGCAAAATGCTT
Organism: Aedes japonicus; assembly: GCA_034211315.2. Classification (NCBI taxonomy): domain Eukaryota; kingdom Metazoa; phylum Arthropoda; class Insecta; order Diptera; family Culicidae; genus Aedes; species Aedes japonicus. The sequence goes on along the minus strand of JASCZW010003382.1, from coordinate 122,796 downwards.
AAGAAATGCAACTCAGATTTTTGAGGGGTTACTATAGTTTGCTTGTATTCAGCAACTTAACTTGTATTTAGTTAACTTCAATTAACAAAATGGAATCAAATTATTTAACATAACCGCAATCAGTAGTTGCCTTAAGCTATCCAGTACGGCTGGAACCTTTCTGGTAAACGGATTTGTCGTTGGGGTCTTCTTGTAGTCGGAACGATGTCTGTCTATTGCTGTCGTCCGAGAAGTACTTCGACTCGTCAGTTTCCAGCTTCTCTGCAAGTGCCGGATTTGGACCCACTGCTAGAACGGCTGGAGTGGCTTGATCAGGTAGTAGCATCGATGAAACAGTCCGGATCGGCTGTCCGAACATCACTTCTGCTGGGGACTTGTCACCGAGGTCAGCTGTTGGCGTTGTCCGGTAGAATTGCAAAAACATTTTTAATGGTTCCTTCAGTGTCTCTCCTCCCGATCGAATTTTCCGCAAGAAGCGCTTCAGAGTATCCACGAACCTTTCTTCTAATCAATTTAGCTGGGTATGGTAAGGTACGGTGCGTACGTGGCGAATGCCTTGTTTTTCGCAGAAAGTCTGGAACTCGTGGCTGGTGAATTGGGTACCATTATCCAAGACGATGGTTTCTGGTATGCCAAACGTTGCGAATGCTTGCGATAGTAGCTTCGTGGTTGCTCTGTTCGTGGTTGCCCTGGCTTATCAGGCATGGGTCAAGACTTCAGAGTTGTGTTGACGGGTGCTTTTCCAGCAGTTCAGCATGGAGTGCAGTGCTGGACGTATTACTCGATGTCAGAAGACGCTCCTACGTGTGATGAAATTGCTCCAGGATTTGCCTTCGGAACTTGCTCCGAACGACAACTCTGTCGTGGAACAGAAAACAGCCGTCGACATGGGTAAGGGGCTCTCGCCTATTGAAGTAGGGACGAGCGTCTGGATGCGTGATTGATCGTGTATCGGTTGGTCAGCCTTCACGGATGTACTGCAGCACCGTTTGTAGCGCCTTGTCAGTCTTCGTTGCAGCTTGGACTGCTGCGAAAGAAACTGGAACTTGGTCGATAGTGTCACGAACAATGCCCATCATGTCTTCTACTAGGGATATCGCTGCCACGACGTAATCTTCCTATGGCTGCTTGGTACGGTCGATCAGCCTGGACAGCATATCGGCGCAACCGAAGTTGTTGATAGACACGTGACGGATTCGAAGTCGATTTGCGGTATGCAACGGAATACCCTTCTTAGAACCAAAGATTGACAGCTGCGGTTTGTGGTCTTGTGGAACTTTGTTACGCCGGAGGTTAGCGCAACTGCTTCCTTTTCAGAATGTCCGTAAGCTTACTCCGCCGGGGTGAGGGTTCTCAATGCATGCTGGATTGCCTTTCAGTGTCCTTTGGGAAATTCGTGGAAGATAACTGCACCGATGCCGGTGCTGGAAGCGTCCGCTGCTACGATAATTGGTAACAGGACTTGCTTGAACTGCTCAGAAGACCGCTGACAATCGGTATTCCACTGCCACTTCGTATCCTTCTTGAGTAGTTTGTTGAGAGGATGACGAGCTCATGGATGTTGCGAACGAACCGGCCGTAGAATTTAACGGCCCCCAGGAAGGATCGGAGGATGTGCCCCAAGTACATGATTTCAGTTTGGAAAAAGTGGTATTTCTCCAGCTTGACATGAAAATCCATATTCCTCCAAACGTTGAAGTAGCTTGTTCAATAGCCCCTTGTGTGCCTCCGAGGTTGGCCGAAGATGATACCATCGTCGGGGAACTAACGTACCCCAGAATTGTCAGCAATTATTGTGTCCACTAGACTTTGGAATGCCCCAGGTGCCGATTTCACCCCTGGAGCGAGGTGGTTGAATTGGAAGAGACCCCGGTGCGTATTCATGGTGAGAAGCTTCTTCGATTTATCGTCTACTTCCAGCTGAAGATATGCATCGAAAAGGTCGATGATGCTGGAGGAGGCACTTCCGCTGAGCTGCGCGAAAATCTCCTCCGGGGTTGGAAGAGGATAATGATTGGCCTCCAGTGCTTCGTTGAGTCCAGTGGAATTGTCCGCACAAATATGAACTTTACCATCCGGATTGCGTACTGCGACGATCGGAGTGGCCCACTCCGAGAAATTGAATGACGTGATGATTCCCAGCGGCTGGAGACGTGTCAATTCATCATCGACCAGTGAAGTGGTGTTGATTTGAATTGGTCGCTTCGAACAGGAAACAGGTTTGGCGTTAGGTTTTAAAAATAGCTTTACCTTTTTCTTTGTGCAGTGTCCCAGCGAATTGTTGAAAACCGCCGGATGGTTGGCTTGAAGCTGCAATGTGATTTCCTCGCAACATGACCCAGGTACTGCTGCCACTTGACTGCAGAGCGTATCGAATAGAACCGACCATAGGTTGAACATGTCGATCCAATCAACTCCGAGCACTGTTGAGGGTGACTTCACAATGTAATACGCCGATGAGAGCGAGTGGTCCACCAGATGCGCTGGATGCTTCAATCGATGATGGTGTCAGCTTCGGGCGTCCCAGTTGTTGCCACGCTGTTTTGGAAATTACCGTGATATCGCTTGCGGAGTCCAGTTCATACTTGCGTTTTCTGGAACTATTGGCGATGAAGTTCACGAAAATCCCTTTAGCATCGGGTCTGGAACTGGCCATCTTCTCTCGGAGTTGACTGGAAGAGTCGCTTGAAGACTTTTTGACACAACAATTTGTGACCGGTGCGGTTACATGACTTGCATAGATGGTCATAAAATCGAGAGTCGCGAACATAGAGCATTTTTCCCCGCTTCCAGCAGGGAGTACGAGGGATGGACTTACTTTCCGTTTTCGGTGGGCGTTGCTGGATGCCGGGCTTCTTCTCTGAGTTGCTGTGGACTGAATTTTTTGAACTTGATGGTTGTTCGATCATCGTGGTGTCCGACTTGAGGTTGACGAGCCGCTGAAGTTCGTCGATCAGAGTTTGAATGGTCATCGATGCTTCTGCTGTCTGACCTTCGAAGCGGGAAAGAAGTTTTACTGGGATATCCGCGTAGAGTACAGCTTTGAGATCAAGCCCTTGAATTGCTCGATCTCCAAATCCTTTAACTCGAACTCTTCACACGCCCTGTTGACCTTGCCACCATAGGTGATGATGTCGTCCGACTCCGATTTCATCAGTTGCAGGCATTAACAGCGTTTGCAGAAAACGGAGGTTTGCCTGCCGAAGATCCTGGTCAGCGTCTTCCTTCGGCAGCTTCGGAAAGATGTAGTTGACGTAGCGACTGTGAGAGGACGTGTCTAACTTCCGGAGAAGGAGTCGAACCTTGGTTGCCTCGCTCTCGAAAAGATCCGTGTACCGGGCGAACCATTTTTCGAATGTGGTGCTGTTCTCCGGGTCGAAACAAAACTCGCTGATGTTGGTCTACAGTGACTCCAATACTTGCTCTGGGTTGTTTGCTTGCGGAAGAAGCTGGGTCATCTGCAGGATTGCTGCAGAAGCGTTTGGAAGACATCCCATCCTCGTCGCCAATGCTTAAGAAATAAAACTCAGATTCTTGAGGGGTAATTGTAGTTCTCTTATAGTCAGCATGACGTCAGCAAAATGGATTCAAATTATTTAACATAGCCGCAGTCAGTGGTTGCTGCAATTGCTCAGAATGGAACAATGGATACACCCTGTTAGATTTTGTGACATTTTCAATTATCTAGCTTCCCAAAAAATCACCAAAACGGTCAAGGTTTCTCCAATTATTGTATGCACTTTCAAATTATTCATCATTACAAATACAATTTTCATTCTTCCCAGGACTCTCTCTATCACCATCCAGTGCATAAAATATCGTTTATCGCGCAGGACATGACGGATTCGCGTGCATTTGGCTATATTTTTGGATCGCCCGACAGTGGGCATCGCTTTTTCGGCATCAAAACCGACAAGGCCGCCAGCCAGGTAGTGCTGGCCATGCGGGACCTGTTTCAAGTCGTGTTCGAGTTGAAGAAGAAGGAAATCGAGCTGGCACGGCAACACATCCAGAGCAAAATAACGGCCCACGAACATCAAGCCGTCGCAATGGCCGTCAAGAGTTCGGATGGCTACGGCAAGACTCTGGCTAGTGATGGAGCTTCCAGTTCGTTAGCTAGCTCTAGTTTAGGCGCCAGTTGTGCCGGCAGCTTGAAGACAACGGCTAAGCACGAAAAGTCTCCTGAGTCCGTAGCCGACTTGGTGGATTTGGAACAGGAACTTAGCTCGATTCAACGGGGAATAACACAAATGGAGCGGATAACACCGAACGAAGTCCCCTCGAAAAGCGTCATTGACGATGATCCGTTTGGAGATTCATTCACAAACATTCCACCGGTATGAGTGCTTTTTTTTTTATGTTAACTCTAGTTGTCAATATAATCATTTTCTTAAAATAGGCTTACAATCTACTACCGCCTCCCGAGTCGAGCAAACGTCATCAAAAGCAAACCCATAGATCAACGGAAAATCTTCCTGCAACCGAAACTAGTTCGGCCGTACCAATAACATCACCACCGGCACCACCTTCGACGCCGGCACCCCAAGCTGTAACGATAACTCCTTCCCCTCCTAGCAGTTCCACGCCTGCTCCAGTTACCTCAGCGATATCATCAAACAACTCCAATCAGAATGATGATTGGCTCAACTCACCACCCAACACCTCACGATTCGATCCGGATCCAGTGAAATACTCAGACGAATTCCTCATCGACGATGGATTCAAGGTAATCGTAATTATCGCTCACCAACGTTTAAATGACTGTTAAATATCTTCAAATTTGTTCCATTTTAGCAGCCGTACTCAACCACTCCGCAACCATCTTCCTATACGGACGCATTCACCGACCTGGATCCGCTAGGAACGGGAAAGATCAAACCTTACATAGATAAGAAATTTTTCTTCCAAGACTTGAAGAATCCACCCAAAAAGGTACTGAAGGACCTTTCGGGAAAAGACAGTTCGTTCAATGCCAACTTTTCCTCAGAAGACCAACGTCAGTCATCGCCACAAACACTTCCAAAAAGCACAAATGCTGCCTCTGCCGAAATGTTCAAGCCCACCTTCGACGACGGGGCGTCCGGTTCTAATGAACCCTCTAACGTGGAATTTTCGGATCCCTTTGAAAACAAATCGGTAGATCCTTTCATGGAAGACGAAGATTTTTCCAAACTTCACATCGATCCATTTGAAATGAAGTTCTCACGAAATGCATCTCCTAGACAAATCGAAAGGAAAAGTGGCGATGAGGGCTCTGGACGAGCAAATGCTAAGCCCGACGAGGGTAAATCTGACGAAAGCCCGGTGGCATATAACGGGCCACTTCAAGTCAACCTGCCGCCAGAGAGTTGGGCTAACTACATTAGTCAGAAGCGTCTAGAACGGCAAAATTCCGATTCAATTTCGTCTGGACTTGGAGCTATCAGCGTAGCACGAAATCGTCCGAATGTGTTTAAACAGAATACCGTCGATGTTATTTCAAGCATAAGCAGCAGTTCAAAAAAGATGAAGCCAAATCTTTTCGGGCAAAAGTTCTCCAAAAGAGACTCAAACAGCATAAACATGCGCCGGCTACAAGAAAGCGATTCTCTCAGTGAAAATGAAACGGCTCCAGAACCCCCTCCTCGTCCGGACTCCGGATCGCACATAGAACCACCTCCGCTGCCTCCAAAGAAACAATTTGCTGATATTGTGATAAGACCCTCTGCTCGGTCCGGTTTGATAGCTACTACGAATTCTGGTGGTACGGCCAAGGAACGATACGATTATGTCGGATCGAAATTCGACCCAAAGAACGAATCTGCCAACGATGCACCACCATTGCCATTACCCTCACGGAAGGTCAACCGCAGTGACGGTTCTTCTCCAGGACGCCCATTCAAGAAGCTTACCGATGAAGACGATTATCTGCAACCGATACCGGCAAAATCCGAAATTCCGACTTTGCTACCTCCTCCACAACGCAAGGATGCTTCAAAGACACGCGCCGCACGCAAATCGGAAACCGATCCACGCAACTTAGATGAGCCAACCCCTCCAGCTCAATCAAAGTCACCCACTGTAAGGGACAAGGAATCCCTCTTGCCTGACATTACACTTAGTCAATTATTAACGCTAGGCATTGATGAACTATCCACCAAGCTAAACGTCCCAGTTAGCCAGCTAAGCACAATGACCTTAGTCGAACTGACTTCTTATCTTTCCGAATTCATTGAGAACAGCAAAACTTCACCTTCTTCGGCAGCATCTTGGAATCAGGAAGCGGAGAACAACGACTCACCGGTATTCAAGGTCAGCTTCGACGAGCAAAGCGATGCCACGTTTGTCGCAAAGTTCGACGATAACTTTGGCGAGGACAACACTTTCGTAGCAAACTTCGACAATCTGAACCTTCAACCTGCAAAGTCAACGACACAATCTTCTGCGATACGTAATGCTCCATCCGTAGACAAATATGCCGTTCTCCGGGAGATCATCGAAAAAGAGGTTGGTCCGGCACAAGAACCTCAGAAGACTGAACCGGAGAAAACCGGTCCAGATTTGTCTTCGCTTGATTTCGATAGAGAAGTAGCCTCTGAAATGAACCGGCTATCACCGAACATAACGAGCGACCAATTCTCGCAATCACCTTCACAGTTGCAGACAAGCAGTCCCGTACCGCCAATACCGATGACAAAAATCGACACCAAGATTACCGAAGTTATTTCACAAGCCAAGGATCGCTACGCAGCGCTAAGGGATATAATCTTGGTTGAGGATTTGTTCGAGAAACCAATGCCTCCACCACATCACAGTTCAAGTGCACCGATAGCCCGAATGGAGTCCTCTTCTTTTGAAGATCAAACCACGGAAGACGAGCATAGATTCGAAGCGAACTTTGATGATGTGCCTCAAATTGGAAGTCAATCACCAGAGATTAACATTTCTGATGCAGACATAAACGACGAATTTTCGCATCCAGTGGAACCACACGGCCAGTTGTCGTTAGAAGTTCTTGAAGCACCGGAGTCACATAGTCTTAGCTTCCGTAACACTCCAAAAGAAGACTTGGAAATAAACGCGTACATGCAGAAAGCGGTATCCAATTTGTCGCTCCACAGTGCAGGGCAACTATCGCCAGCACCAGCACAAGCGCTTGGTGGTTTAACGGCGAGATCTCCACAACTTCAAAACACATCAACTTCTCCTAGTCGACCACTCCATAGTAAGTCACCCATAGTAGCGACCGAAATGGAAGGAAGTTTACCACCGCAAACCGCATTGATCGAAAGTCTAACCAAAACTACATTGAACGATATGAGTACATCTCCGATCCCCCTCTCCAAATCACCGATGATTGGCAAGGGCGGAAACGGAAAGCCGTCCTCTTCACCAATGACAAAATCTCCCATGGATTACGCCGATGACATTCCTGCTGCGAGTGAAGTAATCAAAAGCGTCGACTCCTTACAGAAACCTTCATCCGGTTCACTTAGTGATGGCGAAGAAACTTCACCGGAAGCGGAGCGAAATCCTGGTAAATGATTGCGAATATTGTGTTTCGTTGGACGATCATAGATATAGAAGGAGATGTTTGCTCATCACCATGAGGCACCAAGAGTGGACAGTAATGTCTGCTAGAATGAAAGATATGAAGAGAAAGTGTTGAAGAGCATTGAAAGTTAAGCGAAAGGGCATGGGCAAAGTAGTACTCGAACTAAGGACGTTACCTTTGCCTAACATCCCACTGCGGGGTAGGTCGAGGCACGGACGAATCCGCCACCTCAACAGGCAAAAGTAACGTGTTGGTACGCACTCATGTACCACTGATAGCTTTGTGATAGTTTCTAGCGGTCGTTTGTATGCACTCTGTTTTGATGCGCACATGGGAGAGGTACTCTCTCCTTTTTGGGTTTGTTCTGATTCGCAACGTCTGACATCACTCAGTTTTTTTCTCGTCATCTCTAACGTAGAGACCTCGCAAAACTATCACAAAGCTATTAGTAGTACATGAACTTACTTTTGCCTGTTGAGGTGGCGGATTCGTCTATGCCTCGACCTACCCCGCAGTGGGATGTTAGGCAAAGGTAACGTCCTTGGTTCGAGTACTACTTTACCCATGCCCTTTCGCTCAATTTTCAATGCATCTATTCTATTTCCAACCTACCGTACACTGACGGAACTTTCAACACTTTCTCTTCATGTCTTCCATTCTAGCAAACATTACTGTCCACTCTTGGTGCCTCGTGGTGATGAGCGAACATCTCCTTCTACATCATAATCGTTACTCCACGCACGGAGAATACAAAACATAACAATTAGAGTATGATCAATAATAACTATTTATATAATCATTATTTTACAGATCTTAAAGCTTCAAAACTAGCTTCGACCAGCGCTAACGAATCTTGGGCAGTGTTTGATCAACCGGAACACCATTCTGCCCAAAAGAAACCGGATGGCGGGCGTCTTCATAAAGGTACGTTCTTGATTGTTGATTTTTTTTTTAACTATTAAGCCTTAACTTCCTACCCATAATCTAACAGGAATGGACAAGCCCGGTCCGGAGTCACCTTGCTCGTCGGATCCTAAGGATGAATGGAAGAACGAGCGTGACTACGCTCGACGTTGGCCAACCAAAGGGCATACTTCATCATCATCGCGAGATGTGTCACCGTGGGATGAAGATGGCCCTGAGTACCGGAAACGGCCACCAAGTCAACATCATCCACCAACATCGGGAGAGCGGTACCATCATCCAAGGATGCCACCGCGTCGCATCAACTCCAACGATGAAGATTACGAAGACGACATAAAGGATCGCACCGAGCGACGGCGGCGAACGAAGGGTCAACAGATGAGTACGAGAAGCCGGGATAACTTCGAGGATGAACATTGGTATCATGAACATCAGAGTTGGTCGCCGACGGAGGAAGATGAACGGCCCGATCGATCCAGATCGTTCGATAGGAATGTCTATGAGAGGAGTACGTACGGTCCACCCTATGAGAAACGAGAGCCCAAAAGCTTGCCACCGTACGATAGGAGGGATTATAAGAACTATGATAAGAGGAAGTATTACAGGGAAAGAGGTAGACCCAACTACGATTATGATCACTACGGCGAGGGGTACGATCAGCGAATGATGAAGGGTAGAATGGATTACGAGGATGTTTACGAAAGAGGGCCAAGAGATTCGAGGGCGGCTAGGGAATACTTATATGAGAGGGATAGGAAAAGCTTCGACCGTGATAGTAATGAGTCTTATGAGAGAAGAAGTTTCGGAAGTGGAGATATCTATGGTAGTTTGGATAGCCGTGGAGATTATCGGGACAGGGATCGCTACCTGTCGCTGGATAAGTCGCGTCCGTTGAGACGCGGTATGAGAAACGCCGGTAGCACAAGACTGGACGATCCAGATCAGGATTCGGACGGGGAAATGATTGGTGGAAGACGGGCGGATACTAATAGTTTGCATCGTTCTAGTCAGAATATACGCGGTAAACAGCCACAAGTTGTTGACGATGAAGTCTGGGGTGTATCTATGGGCGGAAAACCGGCTTGGAAGAGGCCGTCGAGTGCATCCGAACAAGAACGGAGGTATAATGAGAGTAGAAGAATGATGCCTAATACGACATTGCCTGGATCCGATGGGGAGAAAGATCGTCGGTTCCGAAAAAAGAATAGAACACGATCAAAGGAGCCAGATATCAGACCTGGATATGCTACGATGCGTTATCCAACACGGTCCAAAGAGGAGTACCTAGAATTCGAATTTGAACCAAGAGGAGCCGGCAGCGGAGGCGGAACGTATGATAACGATGAGGAAGAGGAGATAGGAAGTGGAAAGATGATGGGAGAAAACGTGGATGAGAGTCCATCGTACTACGGGAGACGGCAACCACCACCTCCCTATTACAAACCGGCTACTCCGCGAACCGAAGGAAGAAGTCTCAATGACACTCTTATAGCACAAGAGGCTAAGAAAATGGCTCGATATGAGTATGAAGAGGAGGCAATGCGAAGAATGAAGAAGAGCAACAGCAGAGATTTATACTTTGAAGGAGAAGACAAGGAACGCTTTGGCGGTAAGTTCGGATCGGGTAACTTTGAGAATATAACTCCGCCGAAAAGTGCGAAGCATGTCAGAATGGAGCTCGAGTTTGAAGAATTCGGCGAAACACCTCAGTCAACTACGAGTGGAAAGTTTAACTTTGAAGGTGGAGACGGGTTCGAAAGTGATTTTAATTCTCCACCTGCACCACCTGCCGGTGTAGGGCAAGTTGCGCATCACACATCCAAGACATTCCGATTTTCCAACGATTTTTCGGAGAAGGATCCAGGTCGTCATTATCAGGCATATCACAAGAGCCAACCGCAGAGTTTCGGAGGCTTTGAAGCAGATTATGGAGGTATGCCACGACCTACTTCTACAGTTCAGACTGCATCGAAGTTACGCTTCAACGAAAATGTAACCGTATCAAAGTTCAGCTCAGATGCAGCTACAGGATCACATATGTTCGAAGATGATTTCACAGGTCGTTCCGACAATGAGATGGAAGATCAATGGACACCAGATATGCCGGCACCGGTGACTAATAACAACGGTAGTAAGAAGATTTTGAAAACATCTAGTCAACAGCAAACGCAACAGCACGACAACATCCGCAAGTCGGACAGTGTTAACATTTTTGCCAAAAAGGTTGACGATCCATTCGAGGATGACGATTTCTTCACATCAGGTACGGCGGCGGAGAAAGATCCCTTCGAAGGTACCGGAAATGGGGGCGAAACCTGCGGAAGCCAATCCGGGTGGGATAAGAATTTCGCAAACTTTGACGACAACATCTGATTACTCGGTAGCCTGATGATGAACAGTAACATACTCAGTCGTCAGCTCAACCGCAGTCTCAGCGTCCGTCAGCAGTATCAGTACTGCTGTCAGAGCGAACATCAGCGATACTCGCTCGCGAAGGATATTAGGAAGCTTTACATGCGCATCAAGCATTTCAATAGGTACGAGGTATTCGTTTAGGATTAGTGTGTAAATTTCGTTGGTCCGTTGGTGGCAATGAATATCAATAGTCGACTGAATTTTAAAGTTCTGCTTTTAAACGATGTTTGTTTCGTTGGGCGAAACAGTCATGCTTGTTAGTGAATGTTTGTTTTTTATAGTTGGAATGGATTTCACAAGATTACAATGCTATTACTTCTTACCTTTACTCCGTCTCTTGGTGATCCCTATGGGTTGTATAGCCTGAAAAGGAAATAGAACGTAGTTAAAATGTGATGGTATTAATTAGCGCATCTTCACCGTTAGTTTGTAGTGAAAGTGGTTAGTGTATATTATAAATTAAGAGATTTCTTCCGTTGTGTTGGTAGACTTTAGAGCTATCTGAGGAGATACCGTCAATTTGTCGGATAGGTTAATTGGATTTTTTTCTGTCACCACTGTTGCACCTAGCTCAGTCTCTCCATAGTAAAAAATCAAGAATCAACAGTTATCAACAGAGAAAACGATCTCCTTTTAATATATCAGCAAAAGGCTTCAATCTGATTTTGATTACTTTCATGCAATCGGATACTGAATTCCAAAAATAAAACAATACGTTATTCAACTGCATTCGCTGCTAACCTTTGTTGGACAACGGTGAAGATGCCTTAATCTACGACAACAGCCACAAATTCCGAATCTTGCAATATGTTCAAGCAAATCTAGTCACGTCATCTATCGGCATGGACAAAATAGGTTGAATCCAATAGGTTGTTTTAAGGTTGTCATATAAAAATCATCAAACAATTTATGGTTGTGTTATTTATGTTTCACGAATTTAATATTTCATTTCTAGCATTTAAGAATCGAAACTTCTGCCCAAAATATGGAACTAGTACACACTATTCAATACATTTTACAACATACAACATAAATCCATAAATAATGGTTGAAATGGTTGTTTCGAAAGCTGCTGAAAATGAACCAAAATTACGAAACGAAACTACACCAATACTTGAAGAATAAAGAAAAACTCACACAAGCCATATTAAAAACGCAATTAAAACTTGTTTGACAGGCTACTGCTAATAGTTGAATCTACTTAGTTTATTATTCGTCAGAGCGTCTTTCATCACTTATTGGTATCCAATTTGTATATTTCTGATTAATTTCAATGTCATGCTTCATTTGTTGTACGTATAAAAAACATAAATCTATAATCAGAGCTGCAACCGAGTATTATCTGGCAAGTAGGACTTAAGTAAACAAACAAATACTCCCTTACTAAAAATCAAAATCCCTCAGAACAAACAAGGAGAACCTTGATATTGTTATTTCTATAGAACACCTTTTCATCATTTCGGTTGTGCGATAACCGGCGGCCACTGTATCACTGAGAAACAGTTCCTAAAAGCCACATGGAAAAAAACGAAGAAAAAAAGCAAGGAAACAACACACCACATTACACAGTTTTGCAGTAGAGAAAAATCAAATAGATCGTGTTACCAAGTTACTTAAAAAAAATGAAACAAAATTCTCAAGCAACAATATCCTCCTTCTCGAATATTCGTCTGATATAGAAATAATCAATAAGCAGCAAATTTACTCTTTAAAATTTCACGAAACCGAAAAACAAATCTCATTTCTTATACAAAACTACAAAAAAAAACCGGCGTTTGTCGTTGTTCGATGCCTGCATATAGCATGGATGGTAAACATTAAACAAACACGCTTCTAATTACCGAATACAGTATCGACACAATTATTAAAAAAAAGAAAGAAAGAAGAAACACTTATGTAAATTTGCTTTGTATATTTTTTGTAAAATATTTATTGAATGATTGGTTATTAATGATAACATGTAAAATTAAACTGCAAATATACAACTAAGTGATAAGTTAATGAAAAAGAAAACAAAACAATTAATATTAATATAAACAAATAACTAAAATTCACTATAGATGTTCGATTAATTGAAAATCAAGGTTGAGAGCCCAGTAAAACACAAAACAAAGGAAGAAAAGTAAACGTTTCAGTAAGAAACGGATGCTAAAGTAAAATGACAATTGGACGAAGAACAAAAGATAATTCGAATTATAGATAAAATGATAACTAATGTTGAAGCATAACATGAAAGCGAATAAAAACTATGTAAACTTTCAATCCTTATGGGTTGTGGTGTATTTTCTACTATTGGGAAATGAACGAAAATAACGTAACATAGCAAACATAGCATTTTCCGACCATACACTCTCCTGGATTGGCTCTTGTAGAGACGATGGTAGCGCCAGAAGAGCTGCCTTGGCTGGGACAGGCTCTTCATCCATCGTTCTTTGTGCTCAACACCAGGCCAGGTCCTTATGATCAGCAGGGATAGAAGGAAAGTGTTGATCAGATGTCTTCTTAAGAAAATGCCAAGAACTCATGCTTCACAGAAATCTGGAGTTGGAAATTGGTTGGGATTGTCCAGAAGAATTTCCTCGGCGAGAAAGTATTTGTACATTAATTGGGAAATTAACGAAAATTACATGTTTGAAAATTCGTTACTTTAACAAATGTTGGTAGCCTTTAATTCCTGTACCAATCGTTTTTGATTCTCGAGAATCATTATCACGGTGCTTTCGTCCTTACGAGGTGCTCAGACAAACTTCTTAACTGTCCGTCTCGCACTATCCTACCGTAGATCGTAAGCAGCACCTTTCATTCAAAGACACCCAGTGTTGGTTCTCGGCGAGTAGAGTCCATATTTCATGGCCGTAGAAGACTAGCAGCCTAAAGGGCGATACGGTCAAAATTTGGTCAATATCAACTTGACGTATTTCTTTCAATTTTGCATTTAAAAAACCTGATCACCCCTCATTTTGAAGGTGTGTGTGTAGAATGTTGCTCCTATTTTGATTTTGGAATTCACTCTTCAGTTGTCAAAATGCCGTCCAAGCAAGAAGAGCAGCGTATCAAAATTTTGCTCGCGCATCGCGAAAATCCGAGCTACTCGCACGCAAAGTTGGCAAAATCGCTAAAAGTTGCCAAATCAACCGTTACAAATGTAATTAAAGTGTTTGGGGAACGTTTGTCGACAGCCAGGAAGTCTGGATCGGAGGCTGTACACGACGATGCTGACTAAGTTTGACTGCGTGGTAATGGACGACGAAACCTACGTCAAAGCCGACTACAAGCAGCTTCCGGTACAGGAGTTTTATACGGCAAAAGGAAGGGGAAAGGTAGCAGATATTTTCAAGCACACGAAACTGTCAAAGTTCGCAAAGAAATATCTGGTTTGGCAAGCCATCTGTACCTGTGGCTTGAAAAGCATCATTTTCATAGCTTCCGGGACTGTCAACCAAGAAATTTACGTGAAAGAGTGTTTGAATAAACGTCTGCTGCCTTTCCTGAAGAAACACGGTTGTTCCGTACTGTTTTGGCCGGATTTGGCATCTTGCCATTACGGTAAAAAGGCCATGGAGTGGTACGCCGCCAACAACGTGCAGGTGGTTCCCAAGGACAAGAACCCTCCCAACACGCCAGAGCTCCGCCCAATTGAGAAATACTGAGCTATTGTCAAGCGGAACCTAAAGAAGACCAAAAAAACTGCTAAGGACGAGCAGCAGTTCAAGGCAAACTGGCTTTCTGCGGCGAAGAAGGTGGACAAGGTGGCTGTACAAAATCTGATGGCAGGGGTCAAGCGTAAGGCCCGGCAATTCAGATTTGGAAAAGCGGAAGCCTAACTGAATATTTTTCCTGAATTTTATACTAATTGAACTTGAAAAAGAAATTTAATTTGATTTTGTAAATAAACGATTTCACCGATTTACACGCGTTTTCCCTTGACCAAATTTTGACCGTATCACCCTTTAATACTTGTTTAATAGATGGTCAACTGAATATATGCTTAAATGTTTGTGCCGATTTGGCATCCGCTTCCGGTCGTAGCCGAGAGCGGTAATTGCGTATAGGCGACTCGAGAGATGGTAAGTGCTCTCAAGGACGTGGAGCAAGACAGGTAATTGTTACCCATTGTATCTCTATTAATAAAATGTAGTTTCAATAGGTTTGCGTCGACCATCGATTGAATCGGTTGTGTACTTTGTTCCGCATTTGTTTGTTATCGGGCGTAGCGTTTTGTCTATTGTTTCGATTGTCTATTGTTCGTTGCGCGAGTGATCGAGTGAGCATGAGAAGTCGTGGTTTGACGATTGAGATGGGTCGGTGGTGAGGTACATAATTAATTGTGATCCAAATCATTCGTTCGCCATGCTCTTGGGGCCATCCTATCCGTGAGTGGCCCTAATAGCATCCTTACTGTTGGTTTAAATCGGTACAAATTATAATTATAATGAATTATAATACCAGCATTAAAAAACACCTCCTAGTTTCTCAATAAATAACCACTATAACATTTTGCAAGTGGCTCCAATAGCACCTTACTATTGGTTTAAACTGGTTAAAATCGGCTTCTAAAGAATCAAACTTTCCCATATACACCGTGTCCAATATATTCTCATACAAAATCAAACTCTTTTTATTTCAAATCGATAATCAAGATTTTAATGATAACTTTAGCATATGTTTTGGAATAACACCGCCTTTGACCTTCTTGACCAGTTCCAGATGTTTTTCGAAACCGTTACAGGCGGCACGCACGACTTCCATCGGTATTTTGTCCCAAATTCGTTTGATTACGGTTTTGAATTGGTTCATATTAGACGCCCTGTGGTCATCTGCCTTCGCCAGCATGCAGA
The DNA here is from genome assembly GCA_034211315.2 of Aedes japonicus. NCBI lineage: Eukaryota > Metazoa > Arthropoda > Insecta > Diptera > Culicidae > Aedes > Aedes japonicus. The sequence goes on along the minus strand of JASCZW010003382.1, from coordinate 107,085 downwards.
CCATACGAAATAATCCAAGGGATTCAGATCTGGTGAACTAATATAGGTCAAATTTTCTCGACACCAGCCCTGAACGAGAATTGCAGTATGCGATGGCGCTCCGTTCTGTTTAAACACATAGTGATCACCTCCAAACACCTCTTGTACATATGGCTTGACAACTTTCTCCAAAACTTCCGATTTATAATATACGGCATTCACTTTAACGCCGTTTTCGATGAAAACCAGTGGTAATTTGCCTCGTTTGCAAATTCCTCCCCCAAACCATCACTGACGCAGCAATTTGGAACCGTGGAATATTCCTATCACTCTTTGGAACAGTTCTCGAAGAGAGAGCTCCCAATCTGTCGCTGTGGACATTGTGGGATTGTTGAAAGACAAATAACTTTTCGTCGGAAAAGATAAATTCTTCCCCACCGCGCCGCGACAAAAGCAGACTTGCTCTTTTGAGTCGTTTCTGCTTGGAAGGTTCCGAAACTCCTCGAACCCTACGTTTCTTGAAAGCTTGGAATCCGAGGTCATTTTGCAGTATATTATGCATTGACGATTTCGATACATCCAGATCTGCGACCATTTTACGTACAGAGCGCTGTGATTTTCGTCTAATCCGTGCCCTGACCACTTTAACAACTCGTGCAGTCCGCACTGTACGAGTACGACCGGATCTCTTCCGGTCATCCAACGAGCAGGTGTCACGGTACCTTCGGATGGTTCGGCAAAATCCCGCTTTACTCTGAGGTTTTTCAAATTTCTGAAAATATCGCCCGGGCGCTCACCTTTCAAAAACATTTTTATCACCATTGCACGAAACTCCTTCATCACTGGTTAAAGATAAACACTGAATGAAAATAATCGGACATAACCTAAAAGCGTTTGTATAAACATATAAACATATAAACATAGTGCAAAACAACACCAACACATACGTGAAGCATGTTAAGTAGTTACACGACACCAATGCAAGGAAAAAGTGTATGAGAATATATTGGACACGGTGTACATCGTAAACATCACATAATGCAGCGCACCTACATAGATGACTCCCAGAAACATCATCGTGTATGAGTGTAAACAGGCAAAAGTCACAGGACTGAAGCGGCTGTCATCCACTAACAAAAACCGTGAAGCCAAAAACTTGGTGCTGCGTGTGGTGCTTATTTGACAGCTCGGTTTTCTTGAAGGCAATATGCAGCAAACACAATATCCGCGGCGGAAGTTGTCGTGTTTTGTGGTTAATTTGATTTGAGAAAAAAATCTTCCGCCTCGTACTTAGTGCAGTGGTTATCACAAGGATTGTATTTTTTCATTATTTATTAGCCAGGTACTATAATTTTTCATCTCAATTACTGATACTAGTAGTTTGGTAGAAGAAATATTGTAAAGAAATATAATCCATTGTGAACCGAGCTTGAAATGTGCAAATCGTCACTAGCGCCACACCAAAAGTTGCAGGCTTCAAGAACTATTGCTCTCTTCACTCCTCTGGCAAAAGTTACCTGTACGCAGTGTATCCATCAAAACAAAGTTTAATCTTTTCCGCAGCAGAGACTGGACTCGAAGTAATTTCAACTTGTCCTGCTACCTACAGGAAATCAACCTGCATGAAAACCATTATCTATGGGAAATAATCCACATATTTCTATTGGCAACATTTTATTGAAAATTCTACATAATACTGATATGTTCCCACATAAACAGAACCCTCTGAGAAGCACAAATAGAGTTTATGTGACAAATGAAAAGTATGTTTGGCCACACATAGTGGTTATGTGTACACATAGGAAGTATGTGTGTTTACAAATAGCTATCATATGTTGATCACATTGCAAATATCAGTATAGGTCAGTGCTTCCGAAATTTATTTAATCAAAATCTTTAGGAAATACCGTGAAAAAGACTTCCCGGAGATTTGGAACGACATGTTTGTATTAGTAGTAGTATTAATAAAAAGCTGATAGACTTACTCAAATTATTTTATGGTGCAATACTTTGGTTTTCATTAATTAGCCTTCGCTCTTGTTGGATTGATAAAATTCTTGTCCAAAAAGTGGTATTCGCAAATTACGCTAGAACCTGGAAAGTCGTAATTTTGGTGAAATAGTTTCCAGGTAGCTGTTTCTCTGATCAAAATACTGTTGAGTTTTGGAGCTGATGCACCAAACTATATTGCAATAATCTGTTGGTTTCAACTATTCAGAGGAAGGATTTTTCTCCGGCGTTGGAAGAGTTAAAGCATCCCGGAACACAGCAAGTTTTGACGACTTGGTAGATTAGCATTGGTAAATAGCAAAGACCGAACAGTTATAGAATTTTCAACACCTGTTTATGCTGAGCATCAAAACTATAAGCGCTGTCAAAACAAAGGTATATTGATAACACACACATACATACTCACATTTAATGTTCCTGGAATGCGTTCAGGGCACTATAAACCTCTATAATAAGACAAACTGGGAGCGGTATGTCTTGGTATTAGTTGTCTTCAAAAGAAGGATTGATGTGGCGGCATGAGCCGTTTTTAGCAATCATTTAAACAGTAAGGATGATTTTGGGATCACTTACAAAGTGGGAGAGTGAATTTTCATTTGGAAAACAAGTCAATTTTTACCAACGTTTTAGAGCCGCTTTGGATCGATTTGAACCAACAGTAAGGATGCTGGTAAGCAAAAGCATAAGCATTTTGAACCCGTAGTTTGCTGTTCCGTGATTAATCGAAGTCAGCTGAAGTTGCACAGAGTACCAACAGATTGTCCCTTGGTAGTATTAAATCACGCACAATGTGTAATTCCTGATGTCCTCATGTATAGATCAATCAGGAAAAAGAAGGAATGTTAGTTCTATACTTGTTGCTACTAGATGCCGTATATACTTCTGCACCAGTTACTCAAGAAAGGAAATTGATAGTGCTTGGTTTTTTTGTAGGTTTTATCTTGGTAGATAAGACAATCGTGAGTGAAACTATTTTTCGGACCAACTATAAATTAGAAGAAAAATTAGCAATCTCCATTTAATTCCAACTACCTTTGCTTATCTTCGACAGATACGCGTATTTCGTCTACTATGTGCAGACTTCTTCAGTGTCTCGTACTAATAACTCGACTGTAGTACGAGACACTGAAGAAGTCTGCACATTGTAGACGAAATACGCGTATCTGTCGAAGATAAGCAAAGGTAGTTGGAATTAAATGGAGATTGCTAATTTTTCTTCTAATTTATAGTTACAAGTATTCCACTAAACAGCTCAAACCCTCTAGGATTTATTTTTCGGAACTTAAATATTATTTTCCATTTCAAAGATTTAACAGAGAGAGGCACAATAGAGGCGTTCGATTTTCAAAATGTGTTGATATTCATTTACGTAAACAGGTTAACTTTCAGTATGAATGTTGTTAGTGTCAGTAATGAAATTCAATAAACCACAATGAATATAAATTACCCGGCGGGATCGGAAAATAGGCAAGGGCAGCCCAGACCAGGGTATTCTTGCTCAACATTGCTAGCATCGTATGAAACGATGATGATGGCCTAGGTTGTTCCATGTTTGTATTAGGACTCAAGATCACTTAAAAATAAAATAATCATCACAAGAGATGATAGTCAGATTTCGTCTAATAAAAATCATGTATACAGATTTTTTACCCGCACTTAGAGCCGATTCCATCCATTGCAGCAATTCAAATTCAGTTGGCATAGAAGTTACAGCTAACCATGAAAACCAGGAAAGGAAACATCAAAATTTCACTGGTATAAAACCATTTTTACATCTCATAGATATTTTATAAAAATTCAAGACACTGCTTGAGAGCCCATTTAGACCGACTTAACCCAGCAGTAAGAATGCTGTTGGTGCCACTAACAAATTGATAGTTTTTCATAAGAAAACAAGATACATTTCAAATAACCCTTGAGAGTCGATTTGGACCCATTCAAATCCACAGTAATGATGCTGTTGGGGCATTCAAAAAGAAGATTCGATGAGATATTGTCCCGCTAACTGTAACTTTTAAGACCAATTAAGGAACATGGTCCTCCCTTAGCTCAGTCGGCAAAGGCGCGGCTACAAAGCAAGACCTTGCTGGAGGTGGCTGGGTTCGATTCCCGATCTGGTCTATGAATTTTTCGTTAAGTCAAATTTCTCGACTTTCTGGGCATAGGGTATATGATTGTACTTGCCACACAATCATACTAAAGCAAAAATGGTACCTGGCATCGAAAGCTCTTAATTAATAACTGTGGAAGTGCATTTAGAACACTAAGTTGAGAGCTAGCAATAAGCTTATTGCGAAAGCAAATAGCTTGAAAAGCTAAGAGAGAAGAAAGTCACCTCGGCCCTGTTTTCGCGGATATGACGCTTCAGCACCAAATGACACCCGTTGTTCGGGTTCCCTGCTCACACCAAACTTTATCGTCGCCTGCCCGGCCCTACAGTTGGTAATGGTGACGGGGGCTTCCGACCTGCAACTCCAGGCGACTCCAAGACCCATCTTCCGGATCCAGGCCTCCGGATTTATTATCAACACGAACGTGAACTGAGGCCCAAAATCGACACGTTCTTTTTGTCGGTTTCGGAGGAAGAGTACGATTGGATCATGCTGACAGAAACATGGCTGGACGAACGAATCTACTCAACGCAACTTTTTGGATCGCTCTATACCGTCTTCAAAACTGATCGATCCCACCTGAGGAGTCCTGATTGTCGTCTTGAGGAGAATAACCAGCTACCTTTATCCCGCACCTATTTCCAGTTGACTTGAACAGCTGTGGGTTATAATCGAAATCCCACATAACACATTCAGTGCCAGAGTAGTTTACCTGCCTCCTGACCTAAAAAACGACTGCTCGATCATCTGTGAGCTTGTAGAAGCGATAGGTTCGGTCTTGTCTTGACTGAGTCCCCAGTCTCACGCTTTTCTGTTTGGAGACTTTAACCAAGCTGGTTTGCAGTGACGCTTTTCCGATAGTGGTACACCATCTATCGATCCACTACTATCACATATGCCCGCAGCCTGCTGTGCACTCCTGGATGGATTCGACTTGCACGGGTTTTTTCAAATCAACACCAAAACATTGAAAAACGATTTTTAATATTAAGTTTATTTCTCAAGGGACAAAAAGAAAGTCAAATAACGATAATTTGATGTAAAAGCACGAACTGTTCGTGTCTGAGACCAAATATATAAGAAAACGATAAAAAATAATGCAATAAAAGTATATCCACCATAATCATGAAAATCATTCAATATTTCGTGTGACCTCCCTTGGCTTCAAGGACAGCTTGTCATCGTCGTGGCATTGACTGGATAAGCTTAGCAGTCGTTTCTGGTGCGATTTTGTCCCAGTCAGTTACAACAACTTGTCGTAATTGCTGAATGCTTGATAGTTTGCGTTCCTGAACCTTAATTTTCAAAATAGACCAGAGATGTTCTATTTGATTAAGGTCAGGAGACTGTGCTGGCCACTCCAAAACATTGATTTTCTTTTCCTTAAACCATTGGGATACCAGCTTCGATGTGTGCTTTGGATCCCCATCTTGCTGGAACGTGTAGTTTCGTGAAGTTTTCGTTTCAGTATGTCCAGATAAACCTCCTTTGTCATTATTCCGTCAATGAATTCGAGTTCTCCAACGCCAGACAAAACCATCGAGCCCCAAACCATGACTCTACCTGCACAGAAAATGATAAAAGCTAGTTAAGTTAGTTGAAAATTAATGATGTTGCAATAACTCACCTCCACCATGTTTGACTGTAGGCTTTAAACACCGGGTTTTCAGACTTACACTGGTTCTGCGCCATTTTCGTGTGATACCATCAGACCCAAACAGCATTATTTTAGTCTCGTCTGACCAAATGACCTTTCTCCAATCATCGACTGTACATGTAATATGATCTCGAGCCCACTTCAACTGTTTTTTAATGTTTTTCGCTGACAACCATGGTTTCTTAATTGCCACTCTACCCTTCAGACCTTGTAGATGCAATCGATTTCGGATTGTTTGAGATGTTACATGGATAGAACATTTACTCTCAACTTGCTTTGCAATTTTTGGAGCTGACAAACCTCGATCTTGTTCCGCCTTTCTGATGATAGCCCTGTCAACCCGGGAACTTGTCTTCGCCGGTCGCCCTGATCGCTTTTATGGTGTGAAAGAACCACTCTTTTTGTACTTCTGAACAATTTTGGCAACCGTATCTTTGCGTATCCGAATGATATTAGCAATTTGACGGTAGCTTTTACCGCACTTGTGATGCTCTATGATAAGTTTTCGGATACTCAGCGAAATTTGTGCGTTTTTAGTCATTTCGACACACGAGAACTCAAATTTGAATCACGAAAGCTTCTACACTACGAAAGGATAACTGTATGCAATGTTTACATTCGAAAAAGTGACAGCAACCGCTCAATACACGGCAAAATGGTACTAAGCATGTTTGGGTTGATAAATTTTTTTTGCATGTTTTACTTCCCTTTTCTGTTGATCTTGGCATAGATTTTCAAGAGCAAGATTAATTCAAGTATATTTAATGGTATAATGATAGGTACTATATAATGGACCAAACGCATAACAATACTCATTTTATCAACTAATATTTGAATCGATTACAGGAAAATTGTAAATTTGAAGCAGGGGTGGATATACTTATTTTACATACTGTATATACCGGCATCTGCACATCTTTCTTTGAACTTTCGCTGGGCTGTGCCAAGTGCTTTCTGACATTGGCTGGAATTTCATTGAATCGACCACTGACGTCAATGTTGCAGTGGAACAGTTCAGCGCCGCAGTCAAGGATGCAATTTTCCGTGCTGTCTCATCCATCGATTCCGCATTCCATCATCCGTTCTGAAGTATTGTGCAGATATTCTTAGCTTTCCGCTAGCAATGCTTCAATCTTTCGGCTCAGCAATTCACAAGAAAGGAGACAATTTGGATGTTGCCAATAACCGTGGAATTACCTCCTTGTGCGCATGATCCAAGCTATTCGAGATAATAGTGAACGATTCCCTGTTTGCATGTTGTAAACAGTATATCGATACAGAGCAACACGGCTTCTACCCGAAACGATCCGTATCCACAAACTTGGTATAATTTACCTCTACGTTCCTGCGAAGCATGGATTCAGGATGGCAAGTTGATGCTGCATATATGGACTTGAAAGCTGCATTCGACTTCGATCACGACATCCCTCTGTCTAGGAGTGCAATTTGGTTCAGATCCTACTTAACGGACCGTTCAGTACAGGTCAAGATCGGCTCTTTTGAATCGGAATCATTCTCGAACAAGTCGGGAGTCCCGCAAGGTAGTAACCTCGGCCCTCTGCTCTTCTCAAATTTCTTGAATGATGTTTCGTTGCTGTTACCTTCGGGATGCCGCTTCTTTTTCGCTGACGACGCGACAATTTACAAAATAATATAATGCATCTTAGACTGCTTGGAACTGCAGGACAGGGTGGGTATCTTTGCGGATTGGTGCACAAGAAAATTGCTAAGCCTCAGCGTTGAAAAATTCAACGTTATTTCGTATTACCTCAAACACCAACTGATCGTATTTTACTATGCCTTAAGGTTCTCGGTGTTATCCTTAATACCGGACTCATCTTTCGAATGCAGTATAACGATATTGAGCAAATCGTCAACTGGTCTTTATGTTCAAAATTGCTGACGAATTCCGTGACCCACTGTGCCTCAAATTCCTCTGTTGCGCACTTGTACGGTCAATATTGGAAACAAATGCGGTCGTCTGGACTCCTTTCCATGCTATTTGGATCGCTCGAATTTAAGCAGTTCAAAAAGAATTGTGAGATATGCTGTTCGACTTTTTGGTTGGCGTGATCCAAAAAATCTGCCACCGTACGAGGAGCGTCGTCTACTGATCGAACCACTGAAAGTGAGACGATCAATTCCACAAGCAATGTTTACAGCAAAAGTACTTTCAGGAGGACTGCCCGACTTTGCTGACACAGCTGATTTTGTATGCACTCGAGCGACCAGCATATTCGTTCACTTTGTCAGCGGTTTAACGACTACTTTGGCTTCTTTGACATATTTCCATTGACGTATTTCGTCAAAGACTTCTAAATCTTTTCCGCACCGCTAATCGTTATTAATTAGATTTAGTTTTGTTCATTGAGACATCAATTCTCAGTTGAATTTTATATGTTAAAAAAAGAAGAAGAAAAAGTAAAGCTGAAACTGGTGCTAGATAGCATTTCAGGGTCCTCCCTTAGCTCAGTCGGTAAAGGCGTGGCTACAAAGCAAGACCTTGCTGGAAGTGGTTGGGTTCGATTCCCGGTCTGGTCTAGGAATTTTTCGTTAAGGCAAATTTCTCGACTCTCTGGGCATAGGGTATGATTGTACTTGCCACACAAGTACTAGTGCAAGAATGGTACCTGGCATCGAAAACTATCTATTAATAACAGTGGAAGTGCATTTAGAACACTAAGTTGAGAGCAAGCAATAAGCTTATTGCGAAAGCAATAAGCTTGAAACGCTTAGAAAGAAGAGAGCAGATAGCATTTCCTAATTACATAAGTTGAGATTTGTGTTGCAAAAGGCGAGGATTAAATACCTTACAATTGTTCTTAATTAATTAAACATGAATTTAATGTAATTAGCTGCAAACAATAGAGACCTCAATTTCATAATTAGTTAGAATCAACTAACTAGTGACAAAACTGTCTCTTTTACCCTAGTTTAGGAACGGCACTCGCTTGTAAAATTTCTTTTACTTAATACTTTTGACTTACCAATGGATTCGTTGACGGAATATGCAAATGATTCTATTACTGATGGATGCTGAAAACTTTTTAATAAACAGCACCAATTACGATTACTCGTTTTGCCCATGAGACTCTACAGATATACTTATTCAACTAGATGATATCGATTAAACCATAATGAGGAAATTCTTTCTGTCTTGTTAGAACAAAAACACATGAAAACAATAAAAATATGGTAAGAAACTAAACGAGTATTATGTTTTATCTGAATTCACTGACGCATTTAATACTAGCTTCTGAGCATTCGAAATCCTATTCTTTTAAACGAAATGTATGTATTAATCATAAACTGGATTAACTTATCTTAATATTAACCTATAGATCCACCACCAATGCAAAACAAAATTTCATCCTGCCCCTATGCTAACTGCGGCTTTTATGTTTCAGTATTATTTTTTATGCTCATTAATCTCCTTGGCGCTTTCCTTCCACAACCGTTCCGAAACCTGATCATCGAATGCAACCTTTGATTTAGTCTGCTTTACATTTGCGACATAATAGCCTGTTGCCGGGTTCTTATCTGCAGTGTTCACATTCTCCGTTGCACAGTAGATGATGTTTTGGGCTCCCTAAAAGTAAGTGATCATTGATTAGAGACTCAATACTTCACACGGTGATAATCACCAAATAATTACCTGTTTTGCGGATCGAAGCATTAGCCAAACGACTGGCGAAAACAGCACGTAGTGGTACCATTTCGGGTTGTAATCCCGGAAGAAATCCGTATGACACAGACCCGGACACAACACATGGGTGTCGTATCCCTTTTTGTACAGCTCGCGAGCAAAGTAAAAGTTCATCAGCTTGGAGTTGTTGTACAGGTTGTTGAATCGATCGCCTCGGCCACGATCGACCCATTTTCCCAAGTTCTCAAAATCAATTTTCGCATTTCTTTCGTGCATTTTGGAGGACACAACCACGACTCGTGCGGAGTTATTTTTAATATTATCCTTAAGCAGGTCAACCAGCAGAAAGTGTCCCAAATGGTTAACGCCAAAGTGCACTTCGTAGTTTTCTTTCGTGTACTGTGGAGTCTGCATGGCCAGGCCGGCATTGTTGATCAGGCAATCGAACGTCGGATATTTCGTTTTAATCTCGGCAGCAAACTTATGGATCGATTCAAACGACGCTAGATCCAGCTCCAGCGGGATCAGCTCACCTTCGCTTGTTTTCTGCCGGATAGTGGCGATGGCATGGCTAGCCTTCTCCATATTGCGACAGGCCATGATGACGGTGGCTTGTCGTGCTACCAATGCCTTGGCCGTTTCGAAGCCAAGTCCAGTATTGCTGCCAGTTATGATGTACACTTTTCCCCGAAGGGAGAAATTGTTCCGCACCCAACCCCATTGCAGCTCGCGTAGCTTGCGAATCACATAGATGCCGGCGCCAATCCCGACGGGAATAAGCAGATACAACAGAGAGGAGGACATTTTCTTTCGGTTTTGTTACAATGAGCTGGGAAAAGGGTTGAATAAGGCGTTTAAGGGTGAGCATTTCAGTTTATTGCATTTGTTTTGGTAGAAGAAATTCAAGGTACAATGATGTATTATTCGTGCAGATTTTTGGCAATGGACGTATGGTACTAGTAAGATAGTTGGGAGAACCCAAGGTTTGATCAAACATCGAAACAGTCAAAGTCTAAACTAAATTATGTACATTGTTAATGGTTAATGGCTGTATGATTTTGAAGATAAGTGCGATGAGTAAGCTAGAAAGGTACAAAGGTGTTATTTCGTATTTGCGTTGCTGGGGAATTGAAGTAAGTTCCAAAAACACATATCTTGATAGATGTCTCTCTTTGTAAGGAGGTACGGGGCAGGATTCCCAAATGGCTGTTTTTGCGATATTTCGAGGATGCAATTCTAAGTATCTACATATATATCATGTATGGGTTTGAAAACTATGGAGGGTACACTACTTCGGCAGCGTACTAAAGGGTGTCCCACATCAAATTGCATCACGAGAAAAAAAAACGCTGTAGAAAATTACCCATTGGGTATTTTCTCTTGAAAATTTGGGTAGAAGTAGTGTAGTTGTCAGTTTTTCGAAAATTGGAAAAAATGGCGTCACCAGAAAAGCAACGAATTTATTTTGCGCAAGCACCTGGAAAACCTTCAACTCTCTCATCGAGACATCGGAAAACAACTCGGAATCGTGCAGCTAACGGTCATTCGTGTAATTCTACGTAACTACGAAACTCTGAGCATCGAACGGAACGAGAAATGCGGTCAGAATGGAGGTTCTATTCGTGATCAGGATCGCAAGCATGTTGTGAAAGTGTTGTGTGCTTCAGTCAGGGATGTGGTCAAAAAGTTGAATCTGTCCAAGTCTTTCATTCAGAGAGCCAAGGACCGGGAGAGACTGCATATGTACAAAGTGCAGAAAGCTCCAAATCGTGACGAACGGCAAAATACGGTGGGAAAGTGACGGGCCTGTAAACTGTACACGCAGATGCTAACGAAACCTTATTGTCTCATCATGGATGATGAGACGTACGTCAAGGCGGACTTCCGGTAGCTTCCGGGGCTACTGTTTTTCACCACCCAGAACACGGTCGATGTTCCAGAGGAAGTAAGGAAGCCGGAACTTTTAAAGTTTGCCTGAAAATACATGATTTGGCAAGCGATCTGCTCATGTGGCAAACGGAGTGCGTCGTCCGTGACTACCGGGACTGTAAACGGGGAGTTCTATCTTAAGGAGTATCTACAGAAGCGTCTGCTTCCTGTGTTGAAGCAAAATGAGGGCCCTAAGATCTTCTGGCCGGATCTAGCTTCATGCCACTATTGATGTCCTGGAGTGGTACGAAGCCAACAGTCGCTGTCTGTTCCCATCGCAGTGGTTTTCAACCGATCCTTGATCAAAGGAGTATTTCCGGAAGCTTGGAAGCTGGCATCAATTATTCCAACCCAAAAGGTTGGAAACACACATTGCGTGGAGAACTATCGACCGATGTCTATTTTGAACTGCCTAGCGAAAGTTTTTGAGAGTCTATTGCACGACATGCTGTATCCTGCCCTGCAGCCTGCAATATCGGAACATCAACATGGTTTCAACATAGGGGCGCAGAGGCGGAATACCAAGACAGCAGAAGGAATGGCTTCATCGGTATGGTGGACGAGGGTGACGTGTCAACTCCCACGATAAGTGAAGTAAAGGATGCTATCAAAAAGCTTAAGAACAACAAGGCAGCTGGAAAGGATGGCATCGGAGCGGAACTTATAAAAATATGGCCGGATAAATTGACGACTTGTCTGCATCGACTGATAGTTAGGATCTGGGATACAGAACAGCTACCGGAGGAGTGGAAAGAAGGAGTTATATGCACAATATAAAAAAGGGTAACAAGTTAGAATGTGAGAAATATCGAGTGATCACTATTCTCAATGCGGCCTAAAAGAGCTGTCCCAGATTATCTTTTACCGTCTATCACCGCTAGCAAGCAGATTTGTGGGAAGTTATCAAGCCGGTTTTATGAACGTTCGATTGACAACTGACCAAATCTTTACGATACGGCAGATCCTCCAAAAGTGTCGCGAGTAACAAGTCTCTACACACCACCTATTTATCGACTTCAAGGCCGCATATGATACTATTGATCGTGAAGAGCTATGGAAGATTATGGAAGAAAAAATTTTTTCACCGGAAACTGACCAGAATGATCAAGGCTACGATGGATGGTGTACAGTGTTACGCGAATTTGGTTTTTCCTGCCTCCTGTTCAACATTTCACTAGAAACTGAAAAGTTAAGCGGAAAAGGTTGCATTGAAGGTGAATGCGTCGAAGACTAAGTATCTGTTGGCTGGAGAAACCGAGCGTGACAGAGCTCGCCTAGGCAGAACTGTGTAGCTGGTGTAGCTCTATGGCGAACACAGTATCCAGAAAGTCACTGAGGTTGGAAGGGTACAATGGGCGGGACATGTGGCACGAATGTCGGACAACAACCCCGCTAAAATAGTGTTTGCCTCGAATCGGACCAATACAAGACGCAGAGAAGCACAGCGAGCTAGGTGGTTAAACCAAGTGAAGCAAGACCTTGGAAATGTGGGACATTCGAGGAACTGGAGACAACCAGCCCTCAAACGAGTTTTATAGAGAAATATCGTAACGCAGGTGCGGTCCTAATAGGACGTTGGACCAGCACAAGTAAGTGTAAGTGTCACTGAATAATTTCAGCCATGTTTATACGGGAGGTTTGGAGATTGGAATGACCATCAGAAATGTTCGAGTTGGCGGAGGTTCCGTGGCGTTACCGGCCATTGAAACGTTACGCGGATAGGAGAACTGTACGACATGGGCGTTTGTTATGCGGATGATGTTGTTCCACGAAAGATGTTTGGGAGCCGAATCCGAAGAAGCCCAAGCAGCAGTGTCAGAATATTTGAAGCAACGTGCAGTGGCTACCATATGTTTAGGTTGAGAGAATTTCAACTATAGTTTGGTACTGGGTGCGACCGATACGCGAGTTGCCTGGAAGAAACTTGAAAAACCAAGCATTCGAGGTATTCAAATTATTCAAGGCCAAAGCGAAGGTAAGAAGCTAAAAATCTTACGTTCAGACAATAGAAAGGAATACGTGAATACAGAATTCCAGAAGGTATTGGATGCGAAGCTGCACGCTCATAACACCCTCTCTTTCATTTGTATTACTGTCCCTTTTTTTCACGGAAAAGTTTCTCAATTTTCGTTAAAAGTGGAACAAAACAATTTTTGAGTAGATTCACTTTTTACGAAAATTTAGTAACTTTTCCGTGTGAGAAAAAGAGAAAGGAATACAGTTCTACTTAGTCACTAAGTAGAATAAAACGGAAGTGTTGGTAAGGAGTTTTGGGCAGAATCTATTTCGACCGCTGCCCACGCAGTGAATCGAAGTTCTACACGCTCCCTCCCATACAAAACGCTGGAAGAAGCGTGGGCCAGAAGGAAGCTCAGTCTAGAGCATCTGAAGATGTTTGGCCCGACAGTGATGGCCCTAGGACCGCAAAAAGGAAGAAGTTAGATTCTAAATCCGAGAAAGACAATTTTGTTGATTATTGTGAAGACACGAAAGGTCATCGTCATAAGCCGAGATGTCGTGGTACTGGAAGAAGGTATCGTTATCCGTGCGGCCGAACGAATGGAGCCGGTGGATTTCATGGAGCTTACCTGGGATGAATTTCTAGATCATCTTGTGTTCAGCGAAAACAAGCCTGGTGAAGATGTTCAATGCGAGAGCAGCAGTGTGCCTAGTGCTGTTTAGTGCCGATTCACAACCGATTGCAAATGTCGAGCCTGACAACAAAAGATGCCATCGTTGTCAACAGTTTGTTCAGTGAGGTGCACGATTTCGAGGATGCCTGGGCCGATTTTACAAGTGAATACATCGGCCTTCTGGAAATCCGATCCGAATTGGTGTAATTGAATCGTGACCCTTCAAACCGAAAGTCGGACGCAGTATGGTGCGTGCCTTACAGTGCGGGCTATGCTTCTGGAGTTGGTTCAGAGTTATTCGTTCAGCGTCTGCGTGATGGCGTTGAGGAATTGGTGACCAGACGAGGAGGTGCACCGTTGCGGGTGTTTTCAGACAATGTTACGAACTTTGTGGATGCCAATCGCCAGTTGTCAGAGGAGAACCAAAAGATTCAGGACATCGTTAAGGATTGTGCTGCTTCATTCGTCAACGCAAATACACAGTGGCATTTCAACGTTCCGGTAGTTCCACCCATGGGAGGGACCATGGGAACGTATGGTCAAGTTAGTGAAGGTGGCAATGCAAGTAATCCTAGAGACGAGGACGTTCTCTTGGAGGTGGCTGATGAAGAAGGTCCCACACCAAACCACTTTGCCTGTGACTCAGTTGACCGGGCCAGCAGCCAGCAATTATGTGACGGGGAATATCCTTCAACACAGTTGGAAGCTGGCGCAGTACACTGTAGACGAGTTCTGACGCAAACGAGTGATGGAATATCTAATCCCTATGCTAAAGAGGCGCACACAATGGTTTCAAGCAGTGAAGCCGTTGGAACCTGATGATTCAGTCGTGATTGTCGATGGGCAGTCGAAGAATCGATAGGAGCGTATATTGAAGACCTTTCCGGACAAAACTGGGCAGGTGAGGCGAGCAACAAAAGTCTTAGCTAGCAATTTACAAAATGGTGTTTATTCTGACGATCTGACAGCATTCTACAAAGATTTTCAGTGTTTTTCTCTCTTACAGGTTCACGTTGGAAGAATGATGCCAGTGTTATCTTCACGCTAAGATCAGATTACCGAAAATACGGTTTAAATTTTACCGAAAATTAGGTTTTGGTAGCAAAACCTAAAGTATCGGTATAATTTACCAAAACAAAACGTTTGATTTTACTTAGTTCTTCAGTAAAGTGGATTTACAGATTTTATCGTTATATTTTACCTAAATTTGGTTAAAAATGCTCGCATTGAGTTGCTAGCATTTTCGGTAAAAATTACCGTACAAAAATAAGTAAATATTAATGTTTTTCCCGGTTTTCCTGCAATACCGAAATTTCGGTAATCCATGTTTACCGATAATTTCAGTATGTGCACTTTTGTACGATTTGCGGTATTTTATGCCGAATTTTTGGTTTTCTTGTCTTAGCGTGTTGAACTTCGTGGCAATAATGAACACTTTGATAGCCCTACAATTTTCTTGAATTTTGTCATGGAGCGGTGATTCAAGAATCGAATGAAGTAAAAACCAGATCATAATGTTGTTGTTTAATCCTTGGAAATTTTAAGGAAGGCCGACTAAAAATGAAGTTTTTGCAAACATTTTTTTCTAGTACACTCTTCAATTTGGCTCCTTACACTAAAAAAAAATCGACACGTGAAACGAACGTTATTTTTGTCCACTGCCAAAACTTGTACAGCATCTGTTCGCTATCTGGGCTAAGTAGACAGCCCAGTTAGCGAATGCTGCTTGCTTACTGGACTGACATTTTGAATGTAAATAAATTTCGAGGGGGCTTTCGACCAGATTTCGGTAGGTTTATTTCATTGCACAATACATAAACTCAATAATGTTTTTATGCCTTATACTTTATTGCGATGTAGTTTATTGTGCACCCGATGGTGCAAAATATTGGACTCAGTTTGTATGGAATTATGACTCAATTTTGTACAATTAAAAAAAAAATACAGTCCACCACGAACCTTATCTGCCTTTTACATAACCCTTGCTGATTTTGACAACAAAACGTCAGATGCTGATTTTTGAAGTTTATTTGCTTTTCAACTGGGCTATAACCCAATTAGCGAACGCCCAGTGAAAAAGCATCCCAGTTAAACGGCACCCAGTTAGCGAACAGTTGCTGTATTAAACATATGTAAGAGCTAGGTGATTTCCACGTAAATTCACATTCTACGTGAAAAACACATAAATGTTATGTAATTTTTCACGTACAATTCACTGGCACGTAATGTTTACCGGCTTTTACTGAAGAAGATTTGGTTACGTGTTCAGGTAGAAGCAGAGACGTAGTAAGAGTTGGTGGCGCCCCTGGCAAACCAAGAAAAGGACGCCCCAACTTATATTGCTCTTTGCATGTTTTGTTTCAATAAGTCATTTTATACACTGTTGGATGATTTGTGACTTAGGTTGACAAATTTATTTATGTTATTGTAAATATTGCACATAATGAATTCGCAATATTTTATCTACATCGACTCATTTTTATTGTTACATATTAAAGTTCGTGTTATATCGAGTCTAATGGATCAGTTCAGCAAGAAAAATTCATGTGTATCCATTGAAATAACTATTATACACGTTTATGTTTACTGAAAGTTCAAATTAATTCATAACTTCGCCTAACGTGCTTTAGCTGAAGCAAACTGATCAATACTTCAATCTAAATCAAGATCTGGTAGCGATTTCTTTTGTATCGAAAGAATGGCCATGCCAGAGAGTCTGTCTCACATCATTCTAGAAAGACGATAGTTGTTTATTATTTTCAGATTGCTGAAGCTACGTTCACACGATGTACAGTGGCAGCGTACTGGAAGCGTAAAAAAATACTGCAACCTCCTTCAATTGTGGAACAGTCACAGATGCGAGTCCGTGTCCTGTCAAAAATATGAATTCCGATGACATATCAGCCATTGATTTTCCACGCTGCTCCATTTGTTTCAGTATTTTTCAGTCGATTATCTGTGGTGTAATCGATTTTTCTGTGTTGTAATCGATTTATCTAGTTTTCTCTCCATTATCTGTGGTGTAATCATAGACTAACTCTAAGACCAGTAGGTCCCATACAAATACGATTTTTTTCTTGGCTCAGTCAGTACTAGCACATCGGTCCTAAGCTCAATAATGCGCCCCTAATAATGAACTCACACGAACACACTCTCAAATATTCTGTCAAAATAACACAGCAAATCAAAACAAAGGCGCAAATATGTATAACAAGGTGCTGGCTTCAAGGTGTACTTCGGACCAAGGGGTTCTACAACAGTGATCCAATTTCAAATCGCTAGTTGCATATTGATTGGTGGTGTAATCGTATTTTCTCCATTTCCGCTGTTGTGTTACGTCTATGGTGATGGTTTTTATCTGCAGGGATTCGTTTGTCGATGTTAATCTATATTATCTCCCATATGTCAAGACCACAATTTTTAAAATGATTAGCCATTTCTCAGTTTCTTTTTTAATTTCATGCAAAAAGTCAGAATCAGCCGTTCTACCAAGTAACATTCTTTTTTCAAAATTATCCCACAGGATGAAGCATCATTCTCGGTGACTTGATGAATTCCTGTTTGTATATTTGGATTTAGATGCTTCCGATCATCAAATCCTTTTCCAAAATCCGAGAAAAAGTTTCGAAACATCAATTTATCAAACAACAAAAAAAGGAAAAAAAAACAGCGTTCGATGAAACAATGTAAAGCATCCATTGACGTTTAACTTTTTCTCCGTTTGCCAGCTATTTGTTAAACCATTTAGCATAAAGAAGCCTGGGTATGAAAAATGAAATTTCACAAAACAGCTCGAGCACCTTCAGCTTTAGCGCCCCTGTGGCTTGGCGCCCCTGGCGGGGGCCACTTTCGCCACCGCCTCACTACGCCCCTGGGTAGAAGTTACGTGAAATTTCACGTGAAAAGAACGTGTCGATTTTGTTGAGTGTAGGATAGACTTAACAACATTAAATTGAGCCTGGCACATAAAAAAAAGCGTGTGAACAGAATTTCTTCTTTGGAAAGTATAGCACAACACAGATATCTCTGTGAATTCTTCGCCGTTTGCTGTGATTTTGATTTTTAGGATCGATAGACAAATTTGCAAGGAATTCTTGAAGATTCAAGGAACAATCATTAGAACTCGTAGAATTACAAAACATATTCTAATAATAAACTTATAAGGCAGTTATCTTATGAAATTACTATCTCTGGACATACTCCACCGATCAACAACTATCTTTGAAGTCGTAAACTTTCACCTATTAAGGATATACGGGATCAAGTCCCTATCATTACGAAGTTTTCTGAGCGCAATCCTCAAATACTATTAGGACTTCAGGCTTGAAATGTTCAAGAATCACTTGCTCCACTACAGTATCCGTTGATTAGCAAATTGAGCTTTGTTTGTTTTGTTTTGTTTGTGATGTGAAGTCTCTAAAAGGTGAAGTGATAATTATCCTAACCTATAGTTCATATGGGGAAAGGACTTCCTCCCGTTTTACCTTGAATTTTAAGATGATTTTTAGTCATGTAACGAAGTATGAACAGCAATTCGACTGAGAAAGTATTAGTTGACCGTCAATAATTATGACTAACGATGTACAAAACAGTGGTAAACTTTACCCAAAAGAAAACCCATGCAATAGCCAAGCTTCAAGCGCGATTGCAACGTCCTCTAGCCCTTCACCAAGTTTGACCGTTTAGTGTCCCAACCGCTTAGTAGTTAGTGATCGTGTTAGAAGAGTTCTCCCATCCACCAAAACCAAAAACAGCAACTCTTTCAACTGCCTCTGCTGGACTCTTCGATCGCTTCCACGCTTTCGTCCCATAGTCGTTCAGAGATCTCCTCATCGAACGGAAACTTCGACTTCCGCATCTTGACGTTGGACACAAAGTATCCCGTAGCCGGGTTCCGTTTCTCGTCGGTTTGACTTTCCGTTGCACAGTAGATGATATTCTGGGCACCCTAGGCGAGAAATTAGAATGTTTAGTTGGTCACCAATATTCGCAGCTTCTCGGGTTTCGAGCGGTTCGAACCTGTTCCGCAGACCGCAACATCAGCCACACAATTGGTGAAAACACCAGGTAATGGTACCACTTCGGATCGTAGTGGCGGAAAAAATCCGTATGGCACAATCCGGGACAAAGCACGTGTACGTTGAAACCACGTTTGTAAAGCTCCCGAGCGTAGTAGAAATTCATTAGTTTCGAATTGTTGTACAGTCGATTTAATCGACTGTCATAATCGACCCATTTTCCTAGGTTAGCGATGTCTATGCTTGCCTCTATTTCGTGCATCCTGGACGATACGACAACGACTCGTGAGTTGTTTTTCTTCAGATTGTCTTTTAGCAAATCCACTAAAAGAAACTGACCTAAGTGATTCACGCCAAAGTGAACTTCAAATCCCTCTTGGGTGAACTCGGGTTTCTGAGCGGCCAATCCAGCATTATTGATCAAGCAGTGAAAATCCGGATAACTGTTTTTGATTTCCGTAGCAAACTTTCGAATAGATTGGAACGATGCCAAGTCCAGCTCCATCGGTATCAGTAGACCTTCCTTGGTATTTTCACGTATTTTGTCGATTGCTTCGTTAGCTTTGGATATATTGCGACAGGCCATAATCGTGGTGGCTTGCCGAGCGGTGAGTGCTTTGGTAGTTTCATATCCAAGTCCGGTATTTGCGCCGGTTATGATGAAAAGTTTCCCTTTTAGGGAACTCCTATTTGTAACCCAGCCCCACTTTCGGATTTTGTACCGTCTTAATGCATAGATACTGGCCGTTAGCAGACCGGACGGTATCAGTAACTCGTAAGGGATAGAGGACATTGTATTCGCGCGAGCACGAGCAATCAACTAAAACAAGAAAAATTCAAACCAATTGTTAATGATACTGATTCACGCAACTTTTGCTTTTATTAGTTAGTATTGATGATATTTCGAACATTTTTATCGAACGTCTTCGATGTCAAGGGCTCTCCGGGAATGTAGAACGGATTGCACACCGCATCGGTATACAGTGAATGTAAGTTTCTAAACATGCTTCTGACTTCGTTCTCCCGGAACGAGGTGTTACTAGAATCTATAACAATCACAAATTTCACTTTCGAGTTTGTAACGTATCCGTAGATCTTGTAGATCTCGGTTGAAATAAGGAGCCCCAGGTAGAGTTCCCTTCCATCGGCGCTTTGCTTCTGACCGGAGGAACATTTTTCCTCAATCACATCGAGTGACGCATGAACTTGATACTGAAGCTCGATCTCTTTGTCCGCACTGGCCGTTGCAATATAGAGCGGTGAGTTATCCTTGCCGATAATCGACACGCAGGCACACATTTCTAGTGTAAAAGAGCACACTGGCGACTAGTATTTCGCAGAACTACAAGAAAGAATGAGAAATTGAAACTTTAAACTAAGGAAACAACTAGAAATGTGGCTTACGTTGTTGAGTCGACTAATTAAAAAAAAACCCGAGATTGAATCATGATTTTGGGAATCTACCGATTGCTCATGGCCATCTTTTCCAAAGGTAAGCCAGTTTAGCTAGTTACTCAAATATGTTATAAAATCAATTTCAGAACCCAGTTATTTAAAGAAACGGAAGCCTTTGTGCGGCATCAACTTGATTTTTAGGCATATTAATATATTCAAGTGCGAGGCCGGCTAAGATGAAGCGCCGATTGAGATGTATAGGCAATGAGCGTAGAAAACAGGTTTTTATCCAAACATGCGAGATGCTGAATGCAAGCCACAAATCAACAGCGGTGTTACGATATGGCGTCACATAAAATGACCATGGAATAGAAGGAATGACAACATTGGTCGGTTTCTTCTTGAGTATACGTGGATGCTATGGTGCAATGATTTTTTGCTTTCTATTTTGTTTCAATTACTCGGGCACCGGAATACATCAGATGAATGCAATTCATACATTAAGTTCCCTTGCCATTACATGGCATATTTGGAACTGTCGAGAAATTTGTCAATGAATAATGAATGAGATAGGTATCGAATCCGTCATTGTTATTATTAGTAAAGAGCAAGTTTAATCAACTTAAATTAGGGTAATCGACTGAATATTTAATGTTATCTTGTTATAGGTAAAATAAAAACATACCTAGACGGTGATTAAACGATAGTTATTTGTTATGTATAACTGTTTTTTTTTTAATATAATTTTAACTTTCTTGACTGAAAAACGAAGACAACTACTTGCGACGAAGGTTTGTTTACAACTGATTGATCACATCGCACACGGTCAACGAAAGTCTATCAAAAATGATAAAAATAATATGGTGCACGCTAAGATAAGATTACCGAAAATTACGTTTTATATTTACCGAAAATTAGGTTTTGGTAGTAAAACCTAAAATTTCGGTAAAATTTAACGACTGATTTCGATAAATTTTACTTATTTATTAAGTAAAGTGGATTTTCAAATGTTTACGTATTTTTTTTACCTAAATTTGGTTTAAAATTTTATCACTGGGCTGCATCTGAGAATCAACACTACCGCCATTGCAAAGTTTATGACTTATTGCAATATTACCAACAATCAATATGCAACTAGTGATTTGAAATTAGTTCACTGTTGTAGAACCCCTTGGTCCGAATTACACCTTGAAGCCAGCACCTTGTTATACATATTTGCGCCTTTGTTTTGATTTGCTGTGTTATTTTAACAGAATATTTGAGAGTGTGTTCATGTGAGTTCATTATTAGGGGTGCATTATTAAGCTTGGGACCGAGCTTGGGACCGATGTGCTAGTACTGACTGAGCCAAGAAAAAAATCGTTTTTGTATGGGACCTACTGGTCTTAGAGTTAGTCTTTGATATTACCGCCTCCTCACCTTCAGGCTAAATAGTTTCGAATTTTGTTTTAAAATAAAGAAAGAAACCAGCTGTAGAGATTGATATTTGTGGCAGCCAACCCGAAGGGTGAGTAGAAATATTTACCATAAGCGGATCATGAAATCCGGAGAAATTTGTTAAGGCGAATGGTTCTGTGCTTGTAAATAAACATTCCCATAGTCGATTGCTAGCTAATAGTTGTGGGCTATAGTTCAATTCAGGACACTAACAGCAAAATTCTATAGAGGAACTGAGCTGTAACTCGTGAAAAATTGACGATTGGAAAGTTTGTTTACAAACGAAGAAACGGCTTCCAAATTTCTACAGAATTGAAATATTTACCTCATTCCAATGAAATATATTTTTTATCATTCAATTGTAGATCACTGGAAATATGGAGGAATTGACATGATTAATCGATGCGGATACAAGGAAAAAACTGGAAGGTAAGTTAATTATTCAATTTGTATGTAAATCATACGACGAATCTCAAAAATTGAAATGAATTGCACTTGATTCATATACACATACTAATTTATTCTATATATTTCAGGCTGTCGAAGGTTGATCTACCCGCATAACGAAAAACAATTTGCTATATAGTCGAAACTGTATTTCGAATATAAGATATATTATTACATATTTTGTTATTGTTATCGAATAGTTTAATCTCATTTTCACCATACGACCTCTACATTAACACATAATGTTATTGTTTGCCATATTGTCATTGAAAAGTTTATTATTGTCTGCACTCGGTCTGGATTATATACTAACTTTTTGACATAGAGTACAGCTAAAATTTTGTTCGTGAAAATTGCCATTTTTTATGGTAACCTAACTTAACCGCCTATTCAGCATATTGTTATTTGGCCTTTTACCATCTGATAAATTGTTGAAACTATAGTGGAGATTATTAGTTTATAGTTGTCAACTATAAGTGTAAATGACGTAACAATAATGGATGCGATCCTCAACAATAAGTTAAATAGTTCAGTGATGGTTTGTGATTATGCGGATAATGCTCTACCACCCGGAGAATACCCTTACATTATTTGTCTGGCAACTGCACCAAAACAGGGAGAGTATTATTTGTATTTACATGGAAAAATCATAATTTGTGGTCAGCAAATAGCCATGTCTACTTGGAATAAAAATACTTGGAAATAAAATACCTAATTAAAGCCTGCTCACATTTTTCTGATCCGTTTAGTGGGGCATAAATCCGAAAAAAATAGATCTTACAACCTTGCTTTTTTTATTTTTTATTTTAACATTTTTATTATAGCATTCCAAAAACCCAAAACAGAAACAGAAATTTTCGGTAAAAATAAACGATTGCAAATAGTTTTTTCAGAAGCAGATAATTTATCATCTCCATGCAAAGCGCTAGGAGCGGACAGTAATTTTATTGCTAGAACAAATAGACATGAAGAGAAAGCGTATTGATAGATCCGTAAGAGAACGGCAGGCTTTTGAAATTGAATAGATGTAAGTTTGAAAACGAGCGGAGGGCATTTGAACGGTAGTATACGATCAGGCACATAACCCTTTGTCATACTACCCTATGCAGGATAGAGCAGGGGGATAGGGTAGTATGACAAAGGGTTATAGTGCCTGATCGTATACTACCGTTCAAATGCCTCCGCCTGTTTTCAAACTTACATCTATTCAATTTCAAAAGCCTGCCGTTCTCTTACGGATCTATCAATACGCTTTCTCTTCATGTCTATTTGTTCTAGCAATAAAATTACTGTCCGCTCCTAGCGCTTTGCATGGAGATGATAAATTATCTGCTTCTGAAAAAACTTCATCAAAGATCGTTACTTCCGCGCTGGGGAGAATACAAAAATAACAATCAAAAGTGATTGCAAATAGTTAATTATTAACGTTTTTCGCTTGTCACCAACAGTACCGAAATTTAAGTAATCCATGTTTACCGATAATTTCAGTATGTGCACTTTTGTGCGGTTATCGGTATTTTTTACCGAATTTTCGGTACTGTGGTCTGAGCGTGTGTGTACACTCCCGCGCCACTCTGAGAAAAATTCTATCGTTATACCGACAATTAAATCATGGTCAGGATGACTATTGCATATAATGGGTACAATAACCATGAAAATGGTGGAATTTACCACGTTCATGGCATTTTTGACTATCACCATGGTAACAAGGACTATTCCGACATTATGGCAAATGTTGGATCAACTATTTTTAATGGTCGTTTAGACCATGATCATAGTCGGTTTAAAATCACTATGCTGCAATAGTCATCCTCACCCCCAATAATGGTAAAATTGACTATCAAATTCGTCTCTGTGCACTTTCCTCAATTTTTGAGTACAATTTTATCACCGACAAACAGACATGAATGACAATAGAAAATGCCTTAATATTTGTGTTCAAATCATATTAGTGACATCTATCTTCGTGTTCGCTGAGATCGTTTATTAAAGCCACGAACACGCTTGGGAACTTGATGAGATGGTTAATGTCTGAGCTATTCTGGGCCCATTTATTTGATCTCGATCAAATGATACTACGGGTTTTGACAGATGGGATCGCTGCACATTTGAATCGGTCGTTATGGATTCTTGATCCGTGAAGATTGAATTTCATGTCGGTTTGTCGGTAATTGTATGCTATCTCTTTTGCTCTCACGGAAATGTTACTCAATTTTCGTAAAAAGTGGATCTACTCAAAAATTGAGTTCATCCACTTTTTAACGAAAATTGAGTAACATTTCCGTGAGAGAAAAAGAGATAGCATACAATTTTACTCAAAAATTGCGTAAAGTGCCGCGGGAGTGTTGTATACTATTTCTATTTTCGTTTGAGCGGTTCAAATTCTACACTGAGAAGAAAGATTGGTAAACGCAAACGTTTGCTAGTATTTTATTCAACCGGAATTTCTCGTTGAATTGGGCACAAACATCACGTAAATTTGATATTACTACCACAGAGAACAGACATCCAAACTAGAATATATTTCTCACAAAAACTTGTGTAAGGATTCAAATTGAAATACGTTAAAACACTATTGCCATCTCTCGGGCTGTGGCCACTTGCGATTTTTAATCGAACATGGGTAAGATTCGTTGACCGTGCGGTGAAAGAACTGAACTGCCAAAAAAATTTAGTTGATGAATGAGATTTCAAGCTGGTCAATGAGTGGCGATGCCAGCGCCGCCACGCTATTGCCAGTTCATTACGATTATGAAATGGCCGTTAAATTTCTTACACTGTTCCGTACCGGAAGAAGTCATGCTAGGCTTGTACATTTGTTTGTGTCTTTCTTTGTGTTGCTACCTGGTATATACGCAAGTGATGTTGAAGGCCATTTAGCTCCAACCCCTTTTTATACTCCTATATACTTCTCATGTGCAAAGCGAAGCACGCAATAAAAATGGTACCTGGTTTGTCAAAGCAACCAAACGTACAGTCCGTTTGCAGTCCATAAGATCAGAACGAAACTAGATTCCAACGTGTGTAGACGCAAAAGTAAAAGTTCTAAATAAATAGTGTTCAAAAGTAAATGTTGCCTTATTCATTCACAGCAAGTGTCCCAAGTCTGAAGTAGTAGGTTTAGAAGTCGTAACGTGACACGGCTTCAAGAAAACCGAGTATCCAACGAGTAGTCCGAACTACTCTAGCTCGTGTTTCCACTCCACTGGCGGAGTGTCCATCGAAGGCAAAGCGCCCAGCGAGGATCCTTATCCTCTAGCTTTGGCCTACTCCCGAAAAAGTGTTACAGTCCACTTTGCTCGTTCCCCGGACGGAACATTGGTCCTTCGAACCGGATAAAGCGGATCAGGCTATTCTGGTGCGAAGAAGATTCCTCCTAACTTACTGTGCTGTGGTGAAAAAGTGAATTTAAGAAAAGAACAAGTGGAATTCATATTCCAATAACATAAATCCTACCAAGTGAACTTAAAAAAGAAACCAAAGTGATTCAAAATGCCGATCGAGCATACACCGCGTAAGTCACCGGTGAAAAAGTTGGTCACTGTAATGCCGGAAGAAGAAGAAGAAGATTTTCCGGGATTTGAGGACACAGAGAGGCGTCCGGCCCGTGTTACAGTGACAATAGACAAGAAAATTAGTGTTTTAAACCGGCAGCGTGCCAAAGCGGTGGATAAGGTGAAGCGAATTCGTGAAATCGTAATTGCTCGCAGTGTGTCGGTGCCGATTGCGAAACTAAAAGTGTACGCGAAGAATGTTGATGCCGCTTACACGGAGTTTAATGAGTTCCACAACAAGTTGGCTGGAATGCTTTCCGAAGATGAGTTGGAAGAGCACGATGAAGCGTATGAGGTCTTCGAAAACGTGTACCATGAAGTGTCAGCGTACGTGGAGGAAATGCTCATGGAAGCGACGAAAACGGAAAAACAAACAACGAACTCGCAAGTTAGTCAACAAGTGATCGTGCACCAACAGCCATTGAAAGCACCGATTCCAACTTTCGATGGACACTACGAAAATTGGCCGAAATTCAAAGCGATGTTCCTTGACATCATGGCCAATTCGAACGATACCAACGCTATAAAACTGTACCATTTGGATAAAGCTCTCGTGGGTGCAGCAGCCGGAATTCTCGACGCGAAGACGATGAACGAGAATAACTATGCGCACGCATGGGAAATTCTAACAGAGAGGTACGAAAACCCTCGAGTCATCATCAACACCCACATCCGTGGTCTGCTATCGTTGAGGAAAATGAGCAAAGAATCCTACCGTGAGCTACGTCAGCTGGTTGATGAATGCACCCGGCATATCGAAAGTCTACGCTACTTGGAGCAAGATCTTCTTGGTATGTCGGAGGTAATTGTCATCCACTTACTAGCATCAGCATTAGATACAGCCACGAGGAAGCAGTGGGAAGCGACTATTGTTCGCGGAAAGTTGCCAAAGTACGACGCCATGATATCATTTCTGAAGCAGCAGTGTGATATTCTGGAAAACTGTGAAGCATCCAATCAATATGCAACCCCTCGTGTACAACAACAGAACCTGAAAGCTCCAACGCAGTCGAAGTTCAATCCGAAGATCCTAGCCGCCTCAAGCAGTAGTGGCGGTGTCTCAAATCAAGTATGTGATTTTTGTGGTGAGTCCCACAAGAATTTTCAGTGCGAGTTGCTGAAAAGTTTGAGTGTGTCCCAGCGAGTAGAGAAAGCTCGGTCTTTGGGTATGTGCTTCAATTGCCTGAAGAAAGGTCATCGATTGCGTGACTGTCCGTCAGACAAAAAGTGTATGAAGTGTCGTCAGCGTCATCACACTCAACTTCACGATGATGCTAGATTCAAACCAGAACAAGCCGAGGGCAGGAAGAACGAAATGTCCGACTCGGTTCCTACGCCGAAGCCAAGGACTTCCGAAGCACAAGCTGGCCCATCCAATGCATCTACAAGTGCCGTTACATCGACCTGTTCAGTTCAAGCCGCACCGACCAAGAAAAATGTACTCCTGCTAACAGCGGTGGTAAACATTTTTGATCGCCAAGGTAAGCTTCATCTTTGTCGAATTCTTCTAGACTGTGGGTCCCAAGTGAACCTCATCACGAAGCGCATGGCCGATGATATTGCAGCAAAGATTTTGCCAGCGAATGTGAAGATATCTGGCGTGAACAACCGTACGACCAATAGCTTGCAGAAAACCGTCGTGAACATTCATTCACGATGCAGCGACTACCGAGCAGCGGTAGAATGCATTGTTACTCCTTCAGTAACTGGTGCTATTCCGAACACCGAGATCGATGTGAGTGATTGGTGTATTCCTCCCGGTTTCCGGCTAGCGGATCCCAATTTCAATTCTCCTCAAGAAGTCGATATGTTGATTGGCAACGGTCTGTTTTTCAAGCTACTCAAGTCTGGTCAGTACCAACTAGCAGAACATCTTCCAGAGTTGCGAGACACGCATCTTGGTTGGGTGTTTACTGGAGAATATGAAGAAACGTGTAATCAAGGTCCATCCTATTCCCACACCGTCACCGTCGAAGACGTGTATGATGCTGTACAGCGTTTTTGGCGCATCGAAGAAGTGCCCGAGCAAGAACCCATATCGACTGAAGCAGATGAATGTGAGAAGCATTTTCGCACTACACATGAGCGCAACGAAGAAGGAAGATTTGTTGTGCAGCTCCCACTGAAGGAAAATGTTAACCAGCTAAGTGATTGTCGATCGCTTGCATTGAAGCGATTCTATCTCCTCGAACAGCGCTTGCTTCGAGATCCGTGCCTACGTGAGCAGTACGTTCAGTTCATCAGAGAGTACGAACGCCTAGGCCACTGCAAACAGATCGATGAAAGTAGAGATCCTCCCAGCGTTCTAAAGTGCTACCTACCACATCATGCTGTCATTCGTCCTGATAGCTCATCAACAAAGTGTCGAGTAGTCTTTGATGCTTCTGCCAAGCCGTCGCAGAACAGTGTATCGCTCAACGATGTCCTCAAGGTAGGTGGTACTGTACAGTCCAATATTCTTGATATTGTTTTAAGATTTCGTAAGCACAAGTATGCATTCACGGCTGACATCGGTAAGATGTATCGACAAATCCTGGTTGCTATGATTCATCTGTGCCTTCAGAGAATTTTTTGGAGAGAGAGCCCAGAAAAGCCGTTGAAAGTGTATGAACTAACCACCGTGACATACGGTACAGCAAGTGCACCTTTCCTTGCAACTCGTTGCTTAATACAATTGGCTGAAGATGGCAAGTCGGAGTATCCATGGGGAGCGAGTACAGTGAAAGAAGATTTTTACGTGGATGATGTTTTGTCTGGAGATGATACGTTGGAAGCAGCTATTGAGCGACAACAGCAGGTGAAAGAGTTGCTCGCTAGTGCTGGACTACCCATCCATAAGTGGTGCTCAAACTCCGAGCAATTGTTGGAACACATCCCAGAAAGTGAGCGTGAAGAAAAGAAGATTCTAGAAGAGCAAGGTGTAAACAATGTGATCAAAGTGCTTGGTATCCTGTGGGATCCTCAGACTGATGAATTTTTGTTTTCGATAAAGTCGCTCACATTTTGATGCTGATTTCGAATCAAACACGAAGAGAATGATATTGTCCGAGATTGCCAAGTTGTACGATCCTCTTGGATTCTTATCGCCAGTGATTGTTCTTGCTAAGTTACTCATGCAGCAGTTGTGGCGAAGCAAGGTAAATTGGGACGAACCCATTGAAGAAGCAATAAGTCAACAGTGGATGCAGATCAAGAAAGCACTCGCTATAACCAATCAAGTTCGGATTCCAAGGCGTGTGCTGACTGATGAAGCAGCGTATTATGAGCTTCATGGTTTCGCTGATGCTTCTATGTCCGCTTACGGAGCATGCATATATATTAGAAGTGTGTTTCAAATTAAGTGTGCCGAACTACAGCTACTTTGCAGTAAGTCAAAGGTGGCTCCGCTGAAACAAATGACAATTCCCAGATTGGAACTGTGTGCAGCACTCTTGCTGTCTCGCTTAGTAAACAATGTTGTGCGTTCAATCAAGATGCCGTTCAAACGTGTAGTGCTGTGGTCCGACAGTCAAATTGTGTTGGCTTGGATGCGCAAGTCTCCGGAACAGCTGCAAGTGTTCGTGAGAAACCGCATCGCTGAAATCCGAAGTGAAACGGGAAATTTTGAGTGGATGTATGTGCGCTCTGAATCCAATCCTGCCGATATCGTATCGCGTGGCCAGATGCCGAGTGCATTAGTGAAGAATAAGTTGTGGTGGAACGGACCAGATTTTCTGGGTTCGCCTCATTATGAGCAAATGTTGCTAGAAGATATCCCGGATGAAGAAATCCCTGAACTGAGAGCTGTACAAGTGGTGCTACCTGTAATTGAAGAAGAAGAGTTAGAAGTGTTTTCCAAATACAGCTCGTTTAGAAAGTTACAACGTGTTATTGCTTTGGTGCTACGGTTCATTCGCAACTGCAAGAAGAAAAATTTAGCTACCCGTGTTACAAATTCGATTCCTACGGTTCCAGAACTACGAAGTGCGATGGAAGTGATCGTTAAGGTAGTTCAACGAAAAGAGTTGAGTGATGAGATTGCGAGAGTCGAATCGGGTGAAACTTGCCGAAAGATTGGTTCTTTGGGTCCAATCTTAGTGAATGGTGTGCTGCGAGTTGGAGGCCGCTTGGAGCATTCCCAACTTCTGTATGGTGCCAGGCATCAAATTATCCTGCCAAACAAAAGTCCTATTACGCGAATGTTGATTCGTGCTCTACATGAGGAACATCTTCATGTTGGTCCAACCGGTCTGGTTCATGTTTTGCGTCGTGATTATTGGTTGATAAATGCCGCTTCGACCGTTCGAGCAATCACGAGATCCTGTGTGAAGTGTTTCAAAGTTCAGCCTACCGATACGACTCAGTACATGGGAAATTTGCCATCATGTCGTGTGACACCTGCACCTCCTTTCTCTGTTACCGGTGTGGATTACGCTGGTCCGTTCCAGATCAAGCAAGGCATACGAAAGGCAATCATTGTGAAGGGATATGTGGCAGTGTTTGTCTGCATGGTTACTCGTGCCGTGCACGTAGAGCTGGTGTCTGACATGACGTCCAGTGCATTCATCGCTGCGCTTCAAAGGTTCGTGAGTCGTCGTGGTATCGTACATCAACTGCACTCGGATAATGGTACGAATTTCCGTGGTGCTGAGCATGAATTGAATCAACTTCATCAGTTGTTCAAGCAGGAACAAGAAAGCAAGAAAATCGAGTCGTTTTGTCAAGCCAAGGGAATCGAATGGCATTTCATTCCACCTGATGCTCCTGAATTTGGTGGTCTTTGGGAAGCCGCTGTGAAAAGTACAAAGACCCATTTGAAGAAGATTGTTGGAAATACGTCGTTGAACTTCGAGCAATATGCTACCATACTAGCGCAAATCGAAGCGATCCTGAACTCACGTCCGCTATTCGTTACTACAGCGGATCCCAGCGGCCCAGAAGTGATAACACCTGCTCACTATCTGATAGGACGTCCGCTAATTGCCATTCCAGAGCCGTCCTACGAAGATGTCCAAGCAAACCGTTTGGATAAATGGCAGCATCTGCAGAAGTTGAGAGAACATTTTTGGAAGGCCTGGAAACGTGATTACCTTAGCAGCTTGCAACCTAGGAAAAAGAATCAGAAGCTTTCTGCCAATGTGGCACCCGGAATGATCGTCTTGTTGCACAACCGAAACTTACCCCCGCTGCAGTGGAAGCTGGGTGTAATTAGTAAGACCTACCCTGGTGTCGATGGTTTGGTAAGAGCAGTGGATGTCTATAGTGACAAAGTAACCTTCCGTCGACCGATCAACAAGCTGTCAGTTTTACCGATAGATGACAACAAGGCTTACTGCGATTCATCTTTAGTTTAGAAATAACCATTTCAACGTGGCGGTGAATGTTCCGTACCGGAAGAAGTCATGCTAGGCTTGTACATTTGTTTGTGTCTTTCTTTGTGTTGCTACCTGGTATATACGCAAGTGATGTTGAAGGCCATTTAGCTCCAACCCCTTTTTATACTCCTATATACTTCTCATGTGCAAAGCGAAGCACGCAATAAAAATGGTACCTGGTTTGTCAAAGCAACCAAACGTACAGTCCGTTTGCAGTCCATAAGATCAGAACGAAACTAGATTCCAACGTGTGTAGACGCAAAAGTAAAAGTTCTAAATAAATAGTGTTCAAAAGTAAATGTTGCCTTATTCATTCACAGCAAGTGTCCCAAGTCTGAAGTAGTAGGTTTAGAAGTCGTAACGTGACACGGCTTCAAGAAAACCGAGTATCCAACGAGTAGTCCGAACTACTCTAGCTCGTGTTTCCACTCCACTGGCGGAGTGTCCATCGAAGGCAAAGCGCCCAGCGAGGATCCTTATCCTCTAGCTTTGGCCTACTCCCGAAAAAGTGTTACAGTCCACTTTGCTCGTTCCCCCGGACGGAACATACACAGTTTTTGAATTTGACTTGGATGTCTGTTCTCTGTGTTACTACCTACGGTGGTTAAAACAAACTTAAATATTGAGTAATTGTTTCGAGAATTAAGCAGTTAAGTTCAACTGACATCCGTTGGACTTTGCCATTTTGTTGGTTGCTTCATTATGACAACTACGAAAACAAACAGATTTGTTGTTTGATTCTACCAATGCGTATGGTTTGTTTCGAATAAATTGTGGAATGATTGAAACTAAATTACTGTTTGAAACAAACAAATTAAAACGGCTGAAACAACAAACATTCCCGTTTAAATACAATCCCCTAAATTCAAGGGGTGAGTCGCTTAGCACAGTGTGCCGGGCACGCCGTATTAGAAAATCTTACACCTTGACGAAACATGCGTGGCACTCAGTGGCACACATTTGACATTTCAGCGCCAACATTAGATTAGCACGAATCTGCTTTTGTAAACAATGGCTTTCGTAGTCACTGATGGTATGATCGCTCGATGCCAAACGGACGTGATCTACACAGATTTAACGGCAGCTTTTGACAAGTTGAATCATGATATCGCGACCGCTAAACTTGACAGACTAGGAGTTGGTGGTAATCTTTTAAGATGGTTTCGATCATATCTCACAGGGCGTCAATTGACAGTTGCCTTGGGTGACCTTCGTTCAAGGAGTTTCTGCGCCATGCCCGGGATACCGCAAGGTAGCCATCTGGGACCGTTGATATTTCTTTTATACTTCAACGACGTACACTATGTTATCGGAGGGCCTCACCTGTCGTTTGCTGATGACCTGAAAATCTTTATGCGAATCTTTTCAACCGCCAATTGCCATTTCCTCCAAGCGCGGGTTGATGCCTTTGCTCATTGGTGTACTCTAAATCGGTTGGTGGTCAACCCGGCCAAGTGTTCAGTGATAACCTTCTCACGTCAGAAACAACCAATTCTGTTCAACTACCATCTTCTCGGTACAACCATAGACTAACTCTAAGACCAGTAGGTCCCATACAAAAACGATTTTTTTCTTGGCTCAGTCAGTACTAGAACATCGTCCCAAGCTCGGTCCCAAGCTCAATAATGCACCCCTTATAATGAACTCACATGAACACACTCTCAAATACTCTGTCAAAATAACACAGCAAATCAAAACAAAGGCGCAAATATGTATAACAAGGTGCTGGCTTCAAGGTGTAATTCGGACCAAGGGGTTCTACAACAGTGAACCAATTTCAAATCGCTAGTTACATATTGATTGTTGGTACAACCATCGAACGAACGCAGTGCGTTAAAGACCTAGGTGTTCAGCTGGATTCGAAACTGACGTACACGCAACATTTATCGTATGTTGACAAAGCTTCAAGGACACTCGGTTTTATATTCAAGGTTGCGAAGAACTTCAGTGACATTCACTGCCTTAAATCGCTCTATTATTCCCTCGTTCGTTTGACACTGGAGTACTGTTAAACCTAAACTTGGTCTGTTGATGTCTACTTCAAATAAACAAACAAACAAACAGTCATTTTCTCTTGAACAAATACACATTAAGCACGCTTTAAGAAAGTGAAGTCTTATCTCTATCCGCTGATATATTAAAACTCCCATTAGTTTGCGTGGAAACCTTACAAATTCCAATTTTATTTCTTGTTCTTTTCAGGTGGACACTGCTTCAGAAATTTCTTTTCGATTCTTTTCACTCTTAGAAAATAATACCGAACTCGGTTGAATTTCAAACGAGTTTTCATCTGCTGAACGCTCGGTAGTCTGTTCGGTTAAAAATGGAACAACCGAGTTCTCGTTAATTTTTTACATTTTCACTATCTGTCAAATTAACCAAAAATCACGTTGACAAAAATAAATCCAATCAGCAATTACCGCACATCGGTTTACTCAAATATAACCGAACGCTGTCAAAAAAACCTACTTTCTGTTGCAGTTATGGAACTCGTTTCTTTATGGCACTACTAGAATTTTGGTTGAAATAGCTTTGAATTTCATAGTAATAAAACCAGTTTTGTCAGTTACATTGTTTATTGATGCAAAAAAATCCTCATATCAAATCCAAAATTTCCCGCACATCTTGCTCATTATGCCTACATCATACACTGCTCCAGTGATAGAAGAATGCACCTGTTTGTCCTGTTGCGGTAGCTCCCTGGGTGGCTCTATACCAAATGCAGCAAACGCACAAAACCACTCCTCGAATGCAGAGACAATATCAAGTTGAAGACTGATAAAAGTTGATTTCCAACAGATGACAAAGTCCACTGAATCTTCCAAGATAATCCCCCGTCAGATTAACATCGGCATACTGCTGTCATTGGGAAACTGTCATCCCCGGGTTGAAAATTAAAATAAGGCACCTTGTTTTATGTTAAAAACAATTGATATAATCTACATCTTAAAATTTTCTTGATCAAATCATTGTTTTTATTCCTCTTAGAATCGCGCAATGGAAATTGCGGCACGCACACGCGAGATAAAATGGTTGATCGATTTTCAGGCCTTATCGAGTCAGCTAAAATAACAGAATTGACTCGAAGAGAAGAGATTGACATTTAAGAATATTCAGCGAATTCTCGTTTCAGTTTACCGAGTTTTCTCGGGAAGTGGCGAACCAGCCCAGGAGGCTGAAAGCCACTCTAATAAAGCTACAAAACAAAAAAAGTTTTCTCGGTTTTCATGTACCGAACTCTTGAATATCCCTTCTTTACCGAACTGTTCGGATCGTCTTTCATTTTTATCTGTCAAATATATCATATAGTAACCGAAATTCGGGTTGAACCAAGGGGTAAGACAGCTTCTTATCGCGAGCAATTTCAGAGTTGCTTTTGAGGTACCTCGAGTAACCCTTGTTGCTCAGCAAGCGAGCACTGTCATTTGTTTTTTCTCTGTTTTTGCACAGCAGCTGTCAAACCAACCGATGCTAGTACATGAGCTCTCGAGTGTGCACAACTGGACAATTTGCAATTTTCAAGGTTTTTAATTTTCTCCGCTTAACCTGTGTTTGAAAACAACCTACATTGACTGAAAAAACATATCTGATAGGCTCATACAATTTTATACCGTTTTTACTACTATTCGTCTAAGGCTCGAGAAGGCCTTTTTCTAGAAGAATTTATTTTTATGTCGCCAATTAGTTCATACATGGAATACACCCATCAGTTTTGGCTTGAACTGCTTTTTGCTAATGTATCATCATTCCGTCAGTCGGCCAAACTATGAACTGGTGCTTTGGAACAAGGGTAGTGAAAAAGACAAATGAGCTCAGCCCACTACACTCCGACCCAAGCATCAAGCTCTTAAGAATCGATGTTTAGCAAAGCTCCAATCTGTCCTTTTATGATTCCTCATCATTGTATTTTAGTAAAGCCGTCCGCATCACGTATCACATATTAAACTATCCCTGAATCTTCATAGCCGTGGAATAGGGCTCACCGTTGTGCCATCTGCTATTGTCGTTAGCGAATATCACCAATGTTTTCAAACAATTTGGAAGTCAAACTTGTCGAAACCCTGGCAACCGAAATGAACCGATGAAGATTGATCCGATATTAAACTATATTGAGTTACTCGCGAGTTACTCGCCAGTTACTCCATAGACTAACTCTAAGACCAGTAGGTCCCATACAAAAACGATTTTTTCTTGGCTCAGTCAGTACTAGAACATCGGTCCCAAGGTCGGTCCCAACAACAATCAATATGCAACTAGCGATTTGAAATTGGTTCACTGTTGTAGAACCCCTTGGTCCAAAGTACACCTTGAAGTCAGCACCTTGTTATACATATTTGCGCCTTTGTTTTGATTTGCTGTGTTATTTTGACAGAATATTTGAGAGTGTGTTCGTGTGAGTTCATTATGAGGGGCGCATTATTGAGCTTGGGACCGATTAGCTAGTACTGACTGAGCCAAGAAATTTTTTTTATTTGTATGGGGCCTACTAGTAGCTGGCAGTTAGTCTATGGTCTCAAGCTTAATAACGCGCCCCTAATAATGAACTCACATGAACACACTTTCAAATATTCTGTCAAAATAACACAGCAAATCAAAACAAAGGCGCAAATATGTACAGCAAGGTGCTGGCTTCAAGGTGTACTTCGGACCAAGGGGTTCTACAACAGTGAACCAATTTCAAATCGCTACTTGCATATTGATTGTTGGTAATTCCACGCATCATAGAACGCCCGGGAGTCACTGGGTTGTACTGATTGATGTCGAAGGAGCAGCTCAGTTAAGTTCGACTGCCAAACATGGCATTGGTAATGACAACTACCAGGGAAAAATGTTTCAATGGGGTTTCGCTGAAATGTTACATTATTTTAATTTTGAATCGTAAATTTCGTGGCAGCATTTACCAAACGGACACTTTTGGTGTGGCTTCGTTTGCGCAAAGGATGAATAGAGGAAACTGTCCAGAGAACATACAAAGGTGATGAAAAACAGCCAGTTGGTTCCAATGTAGATCAGTTGTTTGTGTAACTTCCATCCCATATTGAACCACTTGTATTCGAAGGCTCTGCTCTGCTCGCGACTCATGTGCTCTATGTACAGGATGTTGATGGCACCGAGATAGGCAAACACTTGATTAACAAGAAAAGTACCTATTACAAACTGATTATAGTTACGTACCTGGATTAACAAACTGATTAACGTATTTATAACTGATATCGGCTTCGTGTCCCACTGATACCGGGTCTCGTTGAACTCGTGGCCTTGATGGTGGGACCCACCTCCTCCAGCAATTTGCTCCAGACGGTGAATTTGAAACCATTTTACCAATTTGAAATTGGTTCACTGTTGTAGAACCCCTTGGTCCGAAATACACCTTGAAGTCAGCACCTTGCTGTACATATTTGCTTCTTTGTTTTGATTTGCTGTGTAATTTTGACAGAATATTTGAGAGTGTGTTCATGTGAGTTCATTATGAGGGGCGCATTATCAAGCTTGGGACCGATGTGCTAGTACTGACTGAGCCAAGAAAAATATCGTTTTTGTATGGGACCTACTCTGCCGTTCTACGCATAACTGTCCCATGTTGCATTTGGTCAAATTGCAGCTTTTTCAATATACACACTTGAAAATCTACAGTTCGGTACCGAACTTACAGCTGAACAGTTCGGTAATCCGATTTACTGATTTCGGTAATTTGACAAGTTCCGGTAATCCGATTTACCGGAACTTGTCAAATTTTACCGAAATCCAGTAAATCGGATTACCGAACTGTTCAGCTGTTGAAAGTTCGGTAAAAAATTACCGAACACTGTAAAATATTCTAAGTGTGTATGTCTAATTTTTTAACTATACTATTGGATACAAACAAAAAATTATATACTTTGTTCTGAGTTTGTATCAAAAAAACATCAAGTTAGATTGTCCCATGTTGAAATTCTTGGCATAAAAGTCCCACTACGACTTTTCTAAAGAGTTCTTAGAAAAAAAATTGATTTCAGTTTACAACATTCTTTGTAGGAACAACTCGACACTCAGCATTGATAAGGGCATTATATGCAAATTTAAACAATGACTTTGACATGAAAACATTAATATTATATTGTCTATATAAGCCACCGTTTGCATTTGATAGTACTGCGTTTCTAAGGCCGTTCCCAACGCTGTTCTACTTTGTATGGGCTGTTTTAGTTTACAACTAGAACTGAAACAAGCCAATCCCAATGATGTGTTGCAGTTCTACTTTTCGAGCAAATTTTTGCAACAGATTTACAACTGCTCGACAGCTCTGTTTTATTTTTAACGCGATTTGAAACGCGAATGCATCATTGTTTTAAACTGGGTTTCTTTGTAGTTGTGGCAGCTGTTATGACTGATGACTCTCAAAGTAGCGGTTTTTAGTTTATTTTGCAAGTGATTTTTTTAACGCGAAATTAAGATCGACCAATATTTTTAAAACATGGCATTGCGATTAACGTGTTTTTGTTTTAATTTTGACAGTTCCAAAATTTAAAACTGGCAAGCAGTTTGCAACAAACATAAAACTCAGCGTTGGGAACGGCCTAACGATGATATGGTGTTAAAAAAATAATTAGAATCATGATAGGAGCATAAACAATAATGCACATAGTATGTCTATTTGAAAACGTAAATTATATCGCCAACGATCCATCAATACATCATGCTGTGCGACGTATATGCCTAGAATTTTCTGCTGCAAGGCAAGATTCTACGCATGTAAGTCCCACCGAATATTTTACCTCGTATTTTACATACAAAAATAATCTTATTGTTTGAAATACCACAGATTCCATCGTAACTCAGCGACATCTTCAAATGCCAATCATAAATTTGTGGGTTTTGCCACGAATATTACCAGCACTACACAATAGTGATGCAAAACATAAAACGCTTTTTTCTCGACTACAACTTTTGCAACATGGGACAGTTATGCGTAGAACGGCAGTACTGGTCTTAGAGTTAGTCTATGGTTATTCAGCCTTGATGTTTTTTGGGACGTTCCGTTATCTGTTCCGCAATGCCGATTCCAGGGCTAAGTGACCCAATCAGGTATACAGAACTCAACTACGGAATGTTCTCAAAGTTTCCGAAAAGGTCTGATCGTGCATTAGTTTTGCTTTGTTATAAACTTTTACAATAGTCATTTTCAAATTAATGCTATCAACAGCTAGTTGATATCGTAGCACGGTATTTTCAAACAATGGCGTAAAAGTGTATCAGACTTGAGGCTGAAGCAAGTAGGATCTGACCTGTCAGGGTCTGCATCAAAGACAAAATATTTGAGCTGAGGAGACTCAAGAGATTGCAATCTTAGTTTCTCACTACGAGTTCAGATCGATGAATTCAAGTATCTGAGCACTTCGGTGGCCACAGTTATAACAGTTATAACAGCAGGGAGGTACAAAGGAGCATTGTGGCCGGCAATCTTTTTTCCACAACTTTACATGATTGATTTCTTTGCTGGTTTCCTGAACGGTGAAAATTTTTGTGAGTTTTTTTTTAGATAACATTTTTATCATATTTTCAAGCGAATTTTCTTATTATTCGGGAAAACAAATTGGCGATAAAGTGCATTTTTTGAAATTAGGAAAAAACGGAAATTTAATTAGAGGAAAAATGGAAATAATAAATAAACATCCCCTCATGTCACGTTCAACAGTTTTATTTGTTTTCTGTGCATTTATGTTTCAAGAAATAATCTTTCACAAAAGTTTCACCAACAAGTATCGGAAATACCAGACTAGCTTCCGCATAGACTTTGACCGGGGAGGCATCCTTCTTAATCTTGCCCCACGATACGGCTTCATCCGGGCGTGCCCCACTATCACTTCCATCATACTCGGAAGCAGTGTTTACGAAAACGGAAAAGTCAGCACCATTCCTCATTAAATTAGCGTTGCATATGTGGTGCTTTATGACACCACCTCCTACTATAATTACACCGGAATTTACCGCCTTCACAGCCATCGTATTCAATCGCCGTAGGTCAGAAATAATATCTAATACCAGTCCAGGATTACGGAATGAATGGAAGTACATCATATCTCCAAGGCTACCGTCTGTTAGAGCAGGGCTAAAAACTGGTATCTTGTTTTTGGCTGCCCAGAAATATACCGAACTCTCGTCGTTGATCTGTTCTCCAAGCCTTTGAATCACCTTGGACGGAGTCCACAGAATTCCCGTAGTTCGTTGCTCTTCCAACATTTGATCGAGGATTGGTATGACCCAGTTCTCAAACTTACAGTAGTTATCATTTGGTACCAGAAGATTTCCGATTCGATTGATCCCCTGTTCTCGCAGTCGTTTCCCTTCGAGCTCGAATGAACCGATATAAGTAGGGGCCAAACATTTAATTAGATCTTCTTCAACTCCCCCGGCGGTTGTCACAATGCAGTCGACCATTTTATGCTGCACTAGGAAGCGAATTGTTTCGCGAACACCACAAGATACCATATTTGATGTGTAGCCAAGAAATATGGTGCAGTTTGCTTTGCGCTTGATGAACTCATCTTCTTCGTAGGTGTCATATTTGTCCTCCGGAAGCGGAATGGCCCTGCACTCAATCTGAAATTGAAGGATGCTTGTTAAAAAAAAATTAGGCAGGGATATGTGGTGAATTTTATACAGCTGCTTGTGGAATTAAACGTACACTTCAACCATAAGGCATTAATCGGTCGTAAGTTTCAGGCTTTGAAAATCTTCTGGTACACTTTACTCAATTTGTAGAATTTGTCACTTGTACCTTTTTATAAGACCCTTCTAAACCTCTCAATAGAAAATATATATTAGGATTTCTTCTAAGCTTTGACTAGTGAGCTTCTTGAAAAGGTTTGTCAAGTTCTTAGAAAACACCAAAATATATCGCCTTTCTGAACCTTCCAATCATTTATCAAGCAGTGCTGATGTAATTTTAAATAATAAATTTGTGTTCTCTACTCTTCTACAATTATTAATCGAAGACGTTTTTATGAATACGGCTTTTTGCACAACCCTGAATGTTGTGGTGGGTCGCGCTTTTGCTCCTCTCTCAATATGCCCAAGCATTCAAACAGTGCAAAGTAAATAAAACTTGTCTTGAGGCAAAACTGTAAATCATGGTCCATTTTCCACGACTGAATTTCATAATTTGAAAAATCAGTAAGATAATAATTATCACTTACCATCTTTTGAATCTCTTCAATCGCCAGGCCTAGATTTGTAGCTTGAAAGCCGGACCGCAGATATGTTTGAAAAAGTGCCTCGTAGTTCCTTCCTTGGTTCCAGTCGTATCCTTGCACCGTCGGTGTTCCGGCCGGTAGTTTGCAACTCTCCTGGAGCACAGCTTCCTTTGCTAATACAGGTTCAACCGGGTTCGACATATTCATCTAAATTACACAATTAATTAGAGAAATATTAATATTGGATGAAACACCGGCTGAGCACACGAGTTGGTTGTTTACATTCTATCGCATGTAACACCACAGTTAATCAGAAATGTCACTAATCGAACGGCTGCAAGATAAGCAGTGCCGCTGTATTCGTAAACTAGCTGTCACAATCAGCTGTTTGCGAAGAAGCTTGGTCGCTTTCGGCATCTGTCATGTCGTCTTCGTTAGCTCGCTCTTGGACTGGTCGCGGGTGTGCGCGTAACTTCGAAAATAAATATAATTGCCTATACTTTCCGGGAAAAGTGCATTACATGTGCAATTCGTGTTGTTCGAGTGATCATTGATTGGCTAGGATACGGAAAAGGTAAGCGAGAGTTCGATGAAGTTGTGTTTTGTTTGATAAACTTTGAGTTTTGTTTGATTGGATTATTTGTCAACCGTAGAAGGTAAACAAACTCGGTGTTTCTTGTTGGAAATTTTTGTTGTATCACGTGAAAGTAAAAAGTTTTGTAACTGTAAAAAAAATGTATGCGGATGTATCTTATAGGCGATTTTGGTTACTTTGAACAAATTAGTGTCAACATTAAATCTCGTAGATGTTGTGGCTTCAATGTTCGGTAATTCTCGATAGTGGGGTCCTCCCTAAGCTCACTCGCCAAAGGCTCAGCTACAAAGTAACACCATGCCGGAGATGGCTGAGTTCGATTCCCGGTCTGGTCTATGAATTTTTCGTAAAGGATAATTTCTCGACTCCCTGGGCAATAGGGTTCTTGCCACACAATAATACTAATGCAATAATGACACCTGGCATCGAAAGCTCTTAATTAGTAACTGTGGAAGTGATGATGATGATGATGATGCCACTTACCCCTACAAAGGTTTGAGCTAGACGATTTATCCATTAGATAATTTATTTGAAAGCAATTCAACCAGTTGTGCAAAAAAAACGAACTGATTTCATATACAGATGTAAATTTCTTCAAAAACTGCTCATTTGTTTTACAGCGATATAATTGTGAAAAGCTTTTGATTTCAACCACAAATGTTCGCAAGTTAAACCACAAATGTTCGCCTATTAAAATGCAAATCACAATCCCGTATAAGGACATTATCAAAAGACAAGCCAATATCCGATCCTGCCCGTTACAGAGCCAATGCGGTTCCAACACTAATGGAGCCGCCAGCTTAGTTTTGGTCTGACCAAGGATATCCCCAATCAGGGAAATCGAGAAAATTTCCAAACCGAAAAAAATCCTGACCGCCCCTAGTCAAACTTTTATTTTCAACCACAACGGAATTCACCGACAATCAGCCAGACAACCCACTACTATTTCATGGTATATTCTCAAGCAAAAAATAAAATATCCAATTCATTGTAATCCGTTTGTAAAGAACTTCGTCAAAATACAGTCTTCATTTTTTTTAAACGAAAAAAAACAACATAACAGTACAAGAAATAGTCCATACAATATAATCCGTTTTATGACAGTAAAACATCGTCGGTTACAATCTTCATAAATGATTAAAAAAAAAATGCATAATGTTAAGCATACAGTTTTAACGTGTGAAATACATAGTCTTTTAAATTCTGAAAGTGTTGGCGCACGTTTAATGTGTGTTGGCATCGAATTGAAAACATTTATTCCTTTAAAATATAATGAGTTTTGTGAAGCACATGTCAAGAAATGCGGTGTTATTATTTCATCCGCGTTTCAAGTATTATATCTATGATTCGATTCGATCACACAAATATGGAGGCAGCAAACCATCAACTACTTTAAAAATGAACACCATAGTCAAATATACAATTCTCTGCTTCACCGATGAACTTTGCAAAACGGCTAACATAAAAGTCGAGAAAGTGAATCTGTTACATCTTAAAATCAAACGCATTATTTTATTCTGCAATCGCTGTAGCCTCTGTATTTGTTTTTAATTGGCCAAAAATAAAATGGAAGGGCAAAAGCCCAAATGACAAGAGATTATTGATTTGTATAGCTGTATTTTACTGTAAGTACACACTTAGATTTTTTTACAGAAATCTGTAAAATTTTACCGAATTCTCAACAGCTGAACGTTCGGTAATCCGATTTTACGGATTTCGGTGAAATTTTTCAGATATCTGTAAAGAAATGACCGGATTTTTCAATCGGCATAGAAGGCCGGTTGGAAATTTTCTTGATTACATTGTCAATTTGAGCGTTGAACTTTAGCTTGTCATCAATAATCACGCCAAGATATTTAATCTTCCGAACGCGATCAATTACCTCATCATCAATCGTAACTTAGACATCCTCATTTACTCGATTCTGCGAAATTACCATAAATTTAGTTTTGCTTATATTCCATTTCAATTGCTTACATTTCAACCATCTACTTAGAAAACGCAAATCTTCGTTCAAATGTGAAACGGTTTCATTTATTTCCTTAGCTGCAATGAATACCACTGTGTCATCTGCAAACAGATTAATGTCACAAAATCGTAAAACACGTCGCATGTCATTAATATACAATATAAACAAAAGGGGCCCTAATATACTTCCCTGGGGCACTCCAAGGTCATTCCCCACGGGACTGGAAACATAATCATTAAAAACAGTCCGTTGAGTTCTGTCAGACAAATAGCTTTCAAACCATCTGTATGCAGTACTCGAAATTCCGAAGCGCTTTATTGTTTTCAAAAACAAGGACCTAGAAATTGTTTCAAACGCGCGTTTCAGATCCAAAAAAACAGCAACAATCATTTCTTTACTCTCTAAGTTATCTTTCCATTTTGCTAATACTAAATTTAACGCGGTTTCGGTTTGGCCGTCCAGGTAGCCAGATTGTTCCGGTATCAACAAAGAATTACTATTTAAATATTCCAGCAACTGGCCTTTCACAACAATTTCTAAAATTTTCTCTAATGTGTGCAGCATGTTGATAGTACAAAACTCTTCGACTTTAATCGTCCCAGCAACCGTTTGAATCGGAACAACCAACGATTCTTTCCACACTTCATGCACGTGCCCAGTTTGTAATGATTCATTGCTAAGGTCCAGTAAAATGCGACCAATGATATGAAAGCAATCCTGAATAACTCTAGTATTAACGTTGTCTACTTCAGCCGATTTTCCTAATATAAAGCAAAGCAAATTCTAAGTTCATCTATTGTGATGGGGTGAAAACCTTCAAATCTGCAATTGCTATTAACTGGCTGCTTTGGTAGATTGATTGATCAATGAAACACTATTGACGAAACAATCATTAAACTTAGATGCAATTGCTTGTTCAGACTGTTCTATTGTGCCGTCAGAAGTTATGGATTGCGCTTTGCATTTTCTAGGTTTTAATAAAGTTTTCAAAATTTTCCATAACTCTTTGCTATTGTGTTGATGCTGATCAATTTTCCTCTATACATATTCACAACGAGTTTTTTTAATGCATTGT
The DNA here is from genome assembly GCA_034211315.2 of Aedes japonicus. Lineage (NCBI taxonomy): Eukaryota > Metazoa > Arthropoda > Insecta > Diptera > Culicidae > Aedes > Aedes japonicus. The sequence goes on along the minus strand of JASCZW010003382.1, from coordinate 63,103 downwards.
GAATATTTATTCCACGCGATTGTGTACTTATTCGAATGATTATCACTATTAGATCTACAAAATATTATGTACCATTTGTCCCTCTTGCGTTTAAGACGCAAAAGATCCAAATTGTACCAGCTGTTCGAGTTCTTCGAAGAAACACATTTCTGTTCAACTTGTTAATTTGTACACGTTTTCAAAGTATTTGTAAGAACAGCTGCAGACGATTGGAAAATCAACGATTCTTTCAACAAGGTTGTTTTTCTGACGTAATGCTACGTAGTTTGTTGACAACCCCGCAATATTAAAATACAATAAATGAAATTCATTACCATTCTTCCTGGAACGTGGTTGTTCTTTATTGAAACGCAAGCTGCTTTTCGTTTGATAAAAAATTCTCTTATGCACCTTATACCTCTAACATAGAGAGCTAAATGCGGCATGGTTGACGTCCAGGTTCATTTTACGTTCTCTATTCATTTTCAAACAATTGACGCATTTCAATACAGTTGACGTGCACTCCGATGGCTTGTGTTTTTGGCTACACCTAGTGTACGTATCACAGTTTTTGCAATCCATGCTCCTGTGTCCAAATTCTCCACATTTGAAGCATCTCAGCACATTAACACAATAAGACTAGTCCCATGAAAAATTGCCTGGAAAATCGAATAGAAGCTGTTTCAACTACCGCACAGCTCTGTGAACGAAGATATGGCTGGTTTACCCAACTTCCTCTTGTATTCTTGAAAAGTTTATAGATATCTTTGCTCGGAGCGTCTCAAGATGAACCAAATAAAACTTATCCTATGTAAAATTTTGTGAAGAATCAAATAGAAGTTATTTCACCTATCGCACGCCTCTATGATTAAAGATATGGCTGATTTTACCCCACTTTCTCTTATATTATTGAATTATTTATAGATATCTTTGCTTGGAGTCGCTCAAGATCAACAAAATAGGACTGGTCCAATGTAAAATTTCCTGGATAATTGAATGGGAGTTATTTCATCTACCGCACGGCTCTATAAATGCGGATAGTCAGTAAATATGCTGGAAAACTTGATCGAAAACAAGCGGTAAATATCCTGAGGAATGGAAGCGGTTTCACCGTTCATGACCATGGACGATGGTAGTCCAGACTCCCTGCGCTGCTGAATAACATATCTCCAAAAAAGATTTCAGACGTGATTTCAGCTTTCGTGGTATCGAGAGTAGCATATACGACTAACCCGATGAATCACGATGGTCTACTTTCCGGAAATCATACGGCACAGGCACTAGAAAGTCAGCATAGTCGATGTCCTGACTTTCAGGAATGAAAACGACTAGATGTGGGACATGCTTAACCAAAGGGACGGGGGCCGTGGAGATGAACAGAGCGGTGTCTCGAGCACTTACAAAACAGAGGTCCAAGCTGCGGTGATTTCCTTTCACTACGTGGTTAATTTGGGAGAGTGTTGCCCCGCAATAGCAATTGTAAAAAGCCATTATGAGACGATTTCCACGAAACACTGGCCAAATTGAAGTCACCTAGCACCATAAACTCATCCGTTGTGTTGAGTATGGACTTTTCCATACTTTTATTTGAACCGTTTCAAAGTACGAAAAACTTTGTAAGCGTTTTCTCACTCTGAACTAATTAAGGCTATTGAATATCTGACACGGTCTAAGCTTTTGCAAATGTAATTTTACAACTTGCTCCCGTATGGCTTCCGTAGTAGCTGATAAATATAAACAACCGCAATCGCTTATTTATCTTCAGCGATAAGCTGTCAAAAGAATACACTCAAAACGGGTATAACGCTTACTCACTCCGAACTAATTAAGGCTATTGAATATCTGACACGGTCTAAGCTTTTGCAAATGTAATTTTACAACTTGCTCCCGTATGGCTTCCGTAGTAGCTGATAAATATAAACAACCGGAATCGCTTATTTATCTTCAGCGATAAGCTGTCAAAAGAATACACTCAAAACGGGTATAATCAATTTCGCCGTTAAAATTACCCAGCAGAAATAAACCAAGACTGAAAAAAGTGACACCTATTGTGAGACACGCTGTACAAGTTCGATCAATTAAATCATATTGGTCGTCTCTTCCTCAGCGTGTGTATGAAAATGGATGGCAAACAACAATTACAGAGCAATTCAAATCTAGGATTATAAGATGTTTCAAAAAAGTAGATCTCAATGTCATTCATGTCAGTATGAGAAGAGAAAAAGGAATTTTACGAAAAAAATGAGAAAGAGGGACAATTGGCTATCTGAACGTCTCTTTTAATAAGTATTATATTATTATATCTTCTATCTATCTATATATCTATCTATCTATCTTCTTCTTCTATATATTTAAAAATGAAATGCTGTCCGTTCGTGACAGCATAACTCACGAACGACACGATGGATTTTCTTGATTTCTTTTTTGTTTGATTCGTCTTGGTTTCCAACATGTTTATATGAAGAAAAAAATAGAAAAATTTACTAGAAAATGAAAAAAAAAATCATAAAATCCAAATTGTAATTTTGTATGGAAATATCATAATATGCTATACAGAAAGACCATCTTTCGATTTGTAAGGTGGAACTGTTGGAAACTATTACAATGGCTTCGTAATTTTCAAAAAAAAAACGAGAAAGAGGAGACTCACTGATTGTTACTTAGAAACTGTTGAAAAGATATACAAAAAATGATTACACACTAGAGTCGCTTATTTCGCAACTTTTACGAGGTTGTCGGAATTTAACGTAGTTTGCGGAAAAAAATACGTGGTTTTCGTTATTCACGCGAGTAGATATCGTTCGTTTAGATTTGATCAAAAACGCGTTTCAAACCTAACGTTTCTCTCTTTTTTTACGATTTTTTTGTAAATTACGGGTTTTTACGCGGATTTAGGAATTTATTCGGTTTTTTAAGTAGTTTTTTTTCCATCGCACTCATTCCTGTGCGAAAATTAACTTCAGTGTAAACGATTTATAGCGTCTAGATGCACTTAAATTTTAACTGGAACGTTTGTATTGGTGACACCTCGCAGCGATCAGCAATAGAATAGGGCCTATCAACATTTGTAAATAAACATTTCTGAGCTCTGTTTCTCTTAAGCCATAGGCCTCCCCCTCCCACGCATACCAATACCATAATCATGTAGGCAAAAGTTTTTCTACACGATGGTGCTATAGATTCGCGTGTGTAGCCTAAGGCTTGCGAGAAAAAAGGCTCAGAAGTGTATGTTTACAAATGTTGATAGGACCTATTCTATTGTTGGTCAAAAATTGGAATGAAGGTCAATGGAAAGTGAAAGTATAAGTTTACACTCCCGCTTCATTGTACTCAATTCTTGAGTACAATTGTATACTATCTCTTTTTCTCTCACGGAAATGTTACTCAATTTTCGTAAAAAGTGGATCTACTCCAAAATTGAGTTGATCCACTCTTTAACGAAAATTGAGTAACATTTCCGTGTGAAAAAAAAAGATAGCATACAATTGTACTAAAAAATTGAGTAAAATGAAATGGAAGTGTATGCCTTCTGTGTTGAACTGACAGATGTGTAATTTCGTTTTTGGTTACATTAGTATCGTTTGCCGAGTGATTAATAGTGCATCAGGAAGGTGGAAACGACGATATTACTAAAAATTTAAAAGACACTAACTAAATTGCAATTTCAGTTAATTTCAATTAGTATTGTTGTACAATGCCTCCAACTGAACAGAATAATATCGGTCGGCTGCTAGCACAGCAAACTCTCGAATGAGACAAAGCGACGATCAGCGTGCAACTCAAACTGAATTGGATTGACAACGGATTTCACGGGCTCAAATGATGTTGAGTGAAGAAGAAAGTACAGATCATACTACAAGCGATAGAGTTAGAAAGAAGCGTAATCGGCAAGTATCAGAAAGATCTGGTAACAATCGTGCCCAACATAACCTTATAAATCGATTACGAAGGCAAGCATCCATTCCACAAATCTTCAACTTGCTGCCTTGGATTTATGACACTGCGAATATATCAGTCGCCATTGAATCAATGGGTGTAGTTTGTTATAGTAATGCATTGATGTTCCCAAATGAAACACCAGAGCCTTTGCGCTCATTGGTTTGTCTGGATCAGGAAGTGGTTCTAAACATTTTCTGCAGAACATCCAGAGTTATAATGGTTGTTTTCAAATGACTTCATTGGGCGCAACGCACATAATAATATTTAAAAAAATGCTTGAGCATTGAACCTTAAGAGTTTAAAGAGTTTAAAAATTAGTAAATTATGAAATTGGGAAAGCGTCTACTTTACACGTCAAAATTAACAAAACGCGAATTAAATGTTGCCATCGACGGACGCAGACCATAAATTTCTACAGATTTATTTCAAGATTCACTCAACTACATTATTCCACCATGAAGGGGGACATTGTACAACAAATGCAAGCGATGCTTGGGCTCATCAAGCAACGCTTGCAATTGTTGTATTGATTGATGGATTGATTAAAATGTTCAAGACTACTCCAGATCGAATGCCATCTAACAACCATAAACTTTCGATTCGAGCTAATACCTTCTCCAATTTTCCAATAAGTAGTTTAATTGTAAGCAGGACAACGTCTGTCGGGTCAGCTAGTATTAAATATTATCATCAAAATTAAGATTCAGTATTTTCAGAAAATGTTTACACTTATGTCAGATACGATGTCTTTCTTGTGTGTAGTAAGTCAATTAAAATCGAAGACGAAAATGACCTGACCGGAACAATCTTGCTAGTGTACAATTTTTTTAGCATCTATACTATGTCCTCGTTTTGTGATAATCATTAGTGTAGAGGATAATAACAACTTTTGATTACTTCGGGGTTGAGTTACAGCCTACCGTCGATGAGGCATATCGTGCTAGCCAAGCTATAAATAGTGGAAGAAACACCCCATTGGTCTCTGATTGGTTGTTAATTGATCAAATAATGATGGTTAGCTATGAAAACAGCCTCATAGTACAACATATATCCTTGGATGCACTGTTGCTCTTCATATCAAAGGTTTAAGGTCACATTAACTTGCCATGCTGAAATTGGTTAATAAGGATAAATTCGGAAGAATATCACTGTTATTACTTGCTCCTGGGGCCTATCAAATGAACTTTTAAGTGGAATCCAATTATAAAAGAAACATATAGTTAATAGATTAGTGTTTAATAACCCTCAACTATTGTTATCTTATAGAAATAGAATGGACAACATATTGATTATTGTAAGATCCTGTAGAAGTTACACAACGTCTGGATTCAATTTCCACAATAAAACGCCGGAACTACCGGAACTAGTGCATTTCCATTTCCAGTGCAACGTCTTCCACCGTCTGTCACCGCTAGCAATTTACACATCATACAAAATAAAACTATTTATTTCTAATCGATAATCCAGATTTTATTGATAACTTTACCCATTTTGAATAACACCGCCTTTAACCTTCTTGACGAGCTCCTGACGTTTTTGATTACGGTTTTGGATTGGTTCATATTAGACGCCCTGTGGTCATTTACCTTCGCTAGCATGTATGGCCATACGAAATAATCCAAGGGTTTCAGATCTGGAGAACTGGGAGGCCATCCAAAAAGTCGGTCAAATTTTCTCGGCACCAGCCCGGAACGAGATTTGCAGTATGCGATGGCGGTCCGTCCTGCTGAAACACATAGTGATCATCTCTAAACACCTCTTGTACATATGGCTCTTAACGCCTTTTTCGATGAAAATCAGTGGTAATTTGCCTTTCTTGCAAATTCCTCCCCAAACCATCACTGACGCAGCACTTTGACACCGTGGAATATTCCTATCACTCTTTGGAACAGTTCTCGAAAAGAGAGCCCACAATCTGTCGTTCTGGACATTGTGGGATTGTTGCAAGACGAATAACTTTTCTTCCCCACCGTGCCGCGACAAAAGCAGACTTGCTCTTTCGAGCCGTTCCTAGTTGGAAGGTTCCGAAACTCTGTGAACCTTACGTTTCTTGAAAGCTTGGAATCCGAGATCATTTTGCAGTATATTGTGCATTGACGATCTCGAAACATTCAGATCTGCGGCCATTTTACGTACAGCGCGCTGTGATTTTCGTCTAATCCGTTCCCTGACCACTTTAACAACTCGTGCAGTCCGCACCGTACGAGTACTACCGGATCTCCTCCGGTCATCCAACGAGCAGGTGTCACGGTACCTTTGAATGGTTAGGTACAGAAAATCCCGCTTTAATCCGAGGTTTTTCAAATTTCTGAAAATCGCCCCCGGGTGCTACAGTATTCGTTAGAAGCTTCTGGTAGTCTGATTGGTTGATTTTGACGAATATTTTTTTTTAATAAATATTAGGGGGGTTTTAACTGGAAGCAGTTATTTCCGCACAAACCATCACCGAAGCTGAATTGTGTGATCCGACTATACTCATACGGTTAGAGGAACCCTTCGTCAAAAGCTGCCGATCATTTGGTGGTTGTTGTATTGCTCCAGAGTGAGTTTTCATCGGTGAATAAAATTGTACGATGGCGTCCATTACCGAGCCCTTTCAACAAAATCTTTGCTTTTCGGTACCGATTGTCTTTCATCCTCTCATTAGGTTAGGTAGTGGTTCTTTGAAAATTTATAAGAACGTAATCCCAAATCCCCGTGAATCCTCCATTAATCGGATGGACCGTCTAGAATTTCGATCAACCCTTTGACGAAGCATACTTCGGTTCTGAGGAGTTCGTTTTCTGCCCCTTCCTGGGGATCCTCAAAATTTTCTAGCACATTTTATCGTTTTATAGCATCCCGAACTGTTTGTATTGGCATTCTCAATGTTCTAGCGATAAATCCAGGAGGGTTGCCTTACTTATACAGTTCCATAACTGCACTTCGTAATGGATTTGGCTTCATGGTGACACTAGGCCTGAACGAATTCTAGTGAAACTTTTTGCTTTTGTTTGTAATGAACCAAGGTAAAATACGCCATAGGTGTGCTCATTTTAGCATCCGTCAAATGAGAACTATAAATTGAGCGAAAAAACAGAGTTAATATTTCCTCACCCTAAAGTATTTACTTTGAAGCTTACGACCGGAATTCTTTGTTTTAATTAGATCTTTATGTGTGTCCATGGACCAGATTCTTGCGGCATGTTTTGCAGAAATTCAATGTCGGTAAAGACGCGGCAACACTATGCTAGAGGAGGCTGGGTTCGATTCCCGGTCTGGTCTAGGAATTTTTCGTTAAGAAAACTTCTTCGACGTTAAGAAAAATTCTTCTTGCCCAGGATAGTGTATGATTGTACTTGCCACAGAATTAAACAAATACAAATATGGTATCTGGCATCGAAAACTCTTAATTAAAAACTGTGGAAATGCATTTAGAACACTAAGTTGAGAGCAAGCAATAAGCTTATTTCGAAAGCAATAAGCTTGAAACGCTAAGCAAGAAGAACGTACTCACTACTAAGGAGTGTATCGAAAAAAGCTATCCACAAACTTTCTTTCAAATTATGTTAAAAACCGATGTTTTATTCATACAAAAAATTGATCCTTTATTGTACGAGGTTAAACTTGAACATAATGAAGACCGGATGAAATTTAAGTTATTCCTTCACGAATTTTCGAACTTTGGATCGAATGCTCTTCATCAAGTTCCGGACAAGTGTTGCATCGCATTTTTTGGACGTTTGAGCCTAAATTTTTTTGAACTCCTGCATGTTCCCAGCTGCCTTACCAGTCTTCTTGAAGACCCTCTTCACGATTGACCAGTAACGTTCGATGGGTCGAAGCTGAGGGCAATTTGGTGGATTGAGTCTCAACGAAATCTATACCCTTTTCCGCAAGCCTATTGACAGTGGTTTTGGCATAGTGAGCCGACGCTAAATCCGGCCAAAACAGTGGAGGTGTACTATGCTTCTTATATAAAGGCAACAATCTCTTCTGGAGACACTCAGATCGATAGATTTTACGCATTTATAGTTCCGGTAGTGTAAAAAATGGTTGACTTCAAACCACAGGAATATATTGCTTGCCATACCAGTACCTTTCGACCGAATTTCTCCACTTGAATCGACCTGTCCGCATCGCTCACATTCTCCCCAATGACGGCAGTAAAGTATTGTGGACCTGGAAGGGTTTTTGAGTCCTCCTTTACATAGATCTCATCGTCCATCAAAACGCATGCATCCGGACGCTGCAAAAGACGCGAATACAATTTCCGGGCCCTTGTTGCTGCTCGCTTCTCCTGTTCTGCACTTTGTTCCGAGATTTTCTGCTTCTTGTAGGTCTTCAGGTGGTTTCGCCTCTTGATACGCTGGATCATTCCGACACTCGTTCCTGCTTTTTTGGCTAATTCACGTATTGACATTGATTTGTTCTTCGTGATTAGAGATACCACTTTCTGCTCCAGTTTCGAGTTGGAAGAACCGGGTTTTCTTCCTCTTCCTGGTAGCTTATCCAAAGAATAGTGTTCCCCAAACTTATTAATGATGGTTTTAACACTCGCATGATGAATTCCAAACCGCTTCGCCAATTTTCGCATAGTAATACCCTTCTCACTTAGCCCTGTGTCCAGAACCTTAATTTTCACTTCCTTTTCAATACGCGACATTTTGAAAACGCAGAATTTGAACAGCACAAACAAGTAAACAAAAGAAAGCTGACAGTCAAACGCACAGCATGCAGTGTTCAGAGCATAAAAAACCATCACAAATACATGCGTACAACGCAAATGTATGTGGATAGCTTATATTCGATACACTCCTTAGGTGTCTAAGTTTTGGTCGAATAGTTCATCGCTATTTTTGTCAGAAGTTTAACATTGAATGAAATACGCATATTCAGCCGTTATTTTCCATTTATTGTTGGGAAGTTTGTCCCAAGGGAGGCTGAAGTATGGATTTATTGTACCAACTTGGTACAATAATAGTAGGTATGTGTCAGTCATCATCACAATTTATATCAAACATATTTCAAAAAAGATCTTAAGCCGAAGCATAATTTTTTGATTCATTACGAATATCCCATATTCCGATTGTATGAATTTACACGTACAAGAATATAATATACTATGACCGACAATATAATAAGACCAAAGCCCAATTTTTATACAAAATGGTCATGGCTGAGGGCTTGTCTTTCATTTTCCCCTGAACCAAATGAGCTGAAATTTGGTTTGTAGTCCAGAAGACACCTTACTTTTCATCTGTATTAAATCCATAATTTCTCATTCTCCACTTTAAGGTTACAGCACAGACAAACAGACGTAACAAATTGATGATTTTCCACTAGAAATCATCGTCACTAAAACACTAGCGTCATCTGTTGAGCACAATGTGATGGGTGATGCAGCTGAGCAGATGGCGGTAGTGTGCCAACGTCAAACGCAAGCGAATCGACTATGTGCGCTACCTACCAACTAAGGAACACTTGAATTGACCGTTAAATGCGTGATCGATGTTATGTCTGTTTGTCTGTGGTTAAAGATTCTGTTTCGACACCTTTTGATTTCCATAAATATAACTCAAATTTGAGAATCGATTTTTGATTTTTGGCCTAAACTATGGAAATCAAAATTTTTTTGTGGTGTCTGACGAATTTCACGCCAACTCGTCTTCGTGGTTGGCAGCACCCTCTCAGAATCCAATGAAACTGTGTGGGTGTATAGACTTTGTCTTTTCAAGCGACTTTCCATACTTTGTTTTTTTAAATCAACATAACTCAAAAAGGACAAATTTTACAAAAAAGTGATGCATATGTGACTTTTAGACTTTTTTTTTGTCTGATCTTTTATAAAAAAAAAATAATTGAAAAATCGATTCTTACACACTGAAAAAATATATTTAAAAATTTAAATTTAATTTGCAAAAAATTGCTATCTTAGAATTGAACGAAATTTTGTCTTAATAAAGGCAATATAATTGTCTATAAGTTCGCCATACATTGCAAGATGGGCACTTTTAAGAAAAAAAAAGTTATTCTAACAACAACTTTTTCATGTCCTATTTTTACCGTGTATCACGCAAACTCGTCTAATTATAACCGTCAACACCCCTATAGAATCCAATAAAATTTAGCAGTCATAAACAATTGAATGTATTCAACATCTTTGCAAAAGAACAAAAATCATCTAAATTAACATTTGAAAAGCGTCAAAACGTTCAATTTCCCTTTACATCAGTCAAACAGATCTAAAAATGTACGTTTAAGTAAAAGTAATTCATAACTGCGTGTTCTTATTTTTAGGGGCGATTCAAATATGGCGTCGAATATCTGTAAGGGGGGGGGGGGGTCGAAAGGAAGGTCAAGAATATACAGTACATGTAAAAGGTATAGGACAAATTAAGATAGAGGGGGGCTGATAAATCTAAAATAATAGCGGACGTCATATTTGAACCGTTTTAAGTGGGTATGCATCAAGTCTTATAAAATTAGAAAATTCTAATATCCATTTAAAGACGATTCAAATATGACGTTAAATGAATTTTCTAAATACTGTTTGTTTCAATGAAAACTCGTAGGTTTCCGTTTGGTTGTGGATACTTGAAATCCTGATTACAATTTGCTTCGTTTCCATCTGAAGGCCTCTTTTTAGTAGTGGAATTACTATTTTGGGTCGAAATTTCACGGCATGACTCACAAGTACGCATCGTTTCATCCAACTTGTGGTCATATCCCCAGGAATTTAGTAGTTCTACCATAGCTGATGATATGTTACGTAAATTCTTGTGGCTCCACCTGGGATTATTGATACGTGCACAAAATTTAATTGTGATACTTATACCACTTTGTTCCATTTTGATAAACTCCTTTTACAACTAATCATGTAACCAGGGTTGCGGCTTATCATTTTTGACTCAGGCATATTCATTTGCCAATATCTCCTTTCAGAGGGTCGATTTGATAATATGATGTATGATGAACTTGTAGTGCATGAGTAGACCTACAACTTTGTCTAACAGTACATTGCTCTAACTCCTATATCTTCGACATGAGAGCGTATATTCACAGTGATCTTCATGATGATAATCGCGTGATCTTCACCGCGAATATCATCGCGAAGATCACTGCGAATATACGCTCTTATTCCTCAGATATAAGAGATAGAGCTATGTATTGTTAGACCAAGTTGTAGGTCTACTCAAGCACCATAAGTTCATCATACATTATATTTTGAAATTGAGCTTCTGAGAAGAGCTATCGGCAAATGAATATGGATAAGTCAAAAATGATAAGCCGCAACCTTGCATGTAACTATGATCACTGTTATTATGACGGTTTGCTAAGTAAGTAGTTACCACTCTTAGTACAGTATATTTTATCACTTGAGTGATCTTAGGTATAGATTTGAATGAAATACATTATCTCTACCGATTGTTTACCAGTAGGTAACACAATGGTTATTTTAGGTAAGAAATAATGAAAATTGTCAGAGTTAATCATTAAATGGTGTTTAAAGTTTTTGGTAATAAACAGGATCAACCACCTAATTTCATTACAATCATTAAAGTTTTAAAAAAATTATAATTTAAAAATAATCCGTATCCAAATGGAAGCCTTGATTTTTCAAACATTCAAAGACCCTTTAAAACCCCAATTGTATTTACAATTAAATTTATTTGGCTTCTGTGAGGTTGTCCAAAGGACCAAATTATAAGACGAGTTGGCGCGATGCACGGTACAAAAACAACATGAAAAAGTTGTTGGTCGAAAAACTTTATTTTACTTAAAACTGCCCATCTTTCAATGCATGGTGAACTTTTAGACAATTATAATGGCTTTAAGATAGCCATTTTTCTTGCAAATTGACTTTAAATTTTCAAATATTTCATTTTAGCGTATAAGAATCGATTTCTTTTATAAAAGCTCAGACAATTTTCTAAAAGTAACCCTTACTTCACTTTTTTGTAAGGCTTGTCCATTTTGCGTTATGTTGATTTAAAAAAAATCGATCCTAAAACTTAAGCCCTTTGTAGCTTGAAAAGACATAGTCTACACAACCATTCTGAGATTCTGAGAGGGTGCTGCCAACCACTGGATGAGCTGGCGTGAAATTCGTCGTCTGTAACTTGTAAGGCAGGGCTTCCCAACCGGTGATCCGCGACCCCCAGGGAGGTCGCGAGGGCCTTCTATGGGGGGTCGCGGGCGTCGGACCAGCGTGACAAATTTTATGCATACAGAATAAAAAAATAACTGATCCACAAAATAAGATGCAACCTACTTATAAAGTGCATGAATTTAAAGAATAAACGACTATATTTTGGTCTTCGTGCGTCTTATAATTCGTTCGAGTAGAGCAGAGTACACGGTCGTTTGCAAAAACCCATTAATGGGTGAAAAAACACCCATTTTCGCTAGAAGTGTCTCTCCCCATTGAATGGGTAAACTTGATTTACCCATTAATGGGTAAAAGCAGTCTTTGTCACAAAATGGGTATTTATTCAACCATTGCAAAAAAATCGAGGTTTCCCCAAAATGGGTGAAATATTACCCATGTTTGAGTGCAGATTATTAAGCAGTTTGGTAAATAGTAAATTTATAGTATTCATGGTACTTAATAATAAAATACAAAAAATAAGAAATGAAATACTTTTACTAGTCTTTATTCATGCCTATGGAAACGAAGAATGTATTAAAAAATCAATAATTCTGCGTCCAACTTCTTTGTAAGTTCATCCATGTTCCGTGCACACAAAGCGGTTGATAACGCAAGTTTTTACAATCGACGATCTGGAAGCATAAGATTCTTATTTATAAAAACTATCGTATGTCTTACTTGCGGTATTCCGATAGTATATTGTTTCGAATATTATGTTAGGTTTTATAAAATTAAAAAATAAAACAAGCTGCACTTTCCACCAAAAATGCACCGGATACGCTTGGTTTTTGAACTTATTTTTCACCCATTAATGTGTAAAAATATACCCGTTTTTTTATTGTATGAAGTTTCCCCCAATGGGTATTTATTTACCCATTGCATGATTGAGAATTCCCCCATTTTATGACAGACGGGTATGCTATTTGAAAATGGGTGTTTTTTTACCCATTGATGGGTTTTTGCGAACAACCGTGTAGGGGTGAACGGAAGGCAACGAAGGACAATTGCTTCTTCCATTGTCTTTTTCTTGCTAGCACAGGTGATTGAATGGATTCATTTTTTACTTGCTCTTTCCTTCTTACTGAGATGTGAGTTGATGTATTAGTGTTCGTCCTGGTGCGTCGTTAAACGTGAAGAAAAACTCAATGAATGCGCAGTAGTAGTTGGCTCATTTGTTTTGTCTTCTTTTACATCTGAACTGGCCATTCACGCGTCGACCAATTTGTTGCTTCCACATTTAAAATTTTGCTGAGACAGCACTGGAAATCGCTAAAAACGAAAATCCTCATACGATTGGAGAAACTCTTATCAAACCTACACACAAAGAATAATGATTGATAGAATTAAAAAAACCATTGCTAAAATTGAAAAGTTGCGTTGGTTCTTTTTCGTAGAAAGCGGTTTGCTTTCACAACGAAAATGTTCAAACTGTCAAATCAAAATTTTGCTGCTTGGTACATTTAAAAGTTGAAACTTTCAAAACGAATTGTAGAACTGTCAAATCGAAACCGTGGCATTGTCGAAAATGAAAGCAAATTGTTTTTATTTCAAAATGAACTTTCAACCTGAAAGTGTCATGCAATTCAAATAAAAGTAAGCTGTTAAGATTGAAATAAAAAATATGTTTAACATGAATTGTTTTTCTATCTTATTTTGAATAAGATAAATAAGAGAAAATCATTTGTTTTTAAATAAAAAGTGCCGGATATATGGAATTAATAAAACATTATTTTTTCGTTTTGTAAACAAATTTTTCTTGTTTCTGGTTCATGCAGTAAACAACGTATTCCTAACTTAAGCATAATCCTCACTCAAAAGCTGCATTTGGAATATATGATTCGTCTAAATGAGAAATACGATTTTCGAGTCGTATTTTGCTCGCCATCAAGATATAACAGCATTGGACGATGGACCGGTCGTCGACGGGGTTTGCTGGGATAGTTTCGTAGTTCGGATCCGATTCACTGCTGGTGAGAGATTCGCAATAGGAAGAACGTTGACTGCTGCTTCGTTGGGGTGTTATGCTTGTTCATCTAACTAATTGGGTTGTCCTGCGAGCTGGTATTATCGGTGAAAGGAGTACTTTGGCAGAGCGTACAAGTATAAGACTAAAACTTCGAAAAAAAATCTCCATAGAAAATACATCACCGAGTCTCACCTTAAAATCCTCGAAAAATTCCTTCAATGAGAAAACGTACAACAGAACAATATCCGTGAGCAGGACGACTTTGACAGGTAAACCCGATTCTTTTTTTCTATCATACGAAGACGGCTTGCTTTTTACCCTTCTTACATCAATAGAAGGGTATTAAGATCGCTTGAAAACTCGACTTTTTATCCGAGGCCCACAGGGCCGAGTGTCATATACCATTCGACTCAGCTCGACGAACTGAGCACATGTCTGTGTGTATGTATGTGTGTGTGTATGTGTGTGTGTGTATGTGTGTGTGTGCGTTACAAATAATGTCACATCGGTTTCTCAGCCATCTGTGAACCGATTTCAGTTCTGTTGACGGCAAATATATGATATGAACGAAACAGTACTTGAAGGCCTATTATAATAGTAATCAAACAGTTTAGTCTCCGATTACATACTGAGCTATTTGTGTACCGATTTTAGTTTTGTTGGTGCCAAATCAAAGCTATGATATCTCCAAATAACTGGTCAAAATTTCATTATGATTGGATAATCCTTCATGGAGATATGACCAAAACAATACCTGAGAGCACATAATTGTGAGATGACAATATACTCGTTGCAGTGCAAAACCGAACAAGACCAATCACACCAATCGATGCCGCTTGCATTCTATTGTGTCGCATCTGGAGCGTTGTATAGCACATACAGCGGACTAGCCACACTATGCTACTGTATAGAATTAGAGCAGCATCGATTGGCTCGAGTGGCTGGTTTTCAACTGCAACGAGTATATTCGAAAATTACACAAAGTCTCCATTTACTATTTTCAACGAACATGTACTTATTAATCATCTTGAATGTATATCGATAATCAAAATTGACGCTTAGGATTGTCTAATAATTCATTCTATGGACTGATTATATGAAATTTCTAATATTTATGTAATTTTCCTTTTTATATAATTAACATACACAGGTCATTAAAGACTATTAATGGTAATAGTTTAATTTTTGTTCAATCCTGAACAATACATTCAGGATTGACAAATAGTTCATTTTATCAACTAAATGTATGGCATATTGAATATTTCTGAATCTTCTTGGAATTTCTGATGAAAATATGTATCCAGTACAATATTGCCCACATTTGAGTTTATCATTCTGGTGAAATGTAAGAAGGGTTCAGTCTCACCATCGGTGGATTAATGCGGGTTTTATGTTGGTGGATTTGACAGTTCTACAATTTTCATGGTAAAAGAAAGCACTTTTAAATTTACGCACTGAATCGAAACATAATACTTTCAATTCAAACGAAGAACTTTTGTTGTAGATAATTCTACTTTTAATTCAATGAAAAATAGACAGTTTTCAAAAGTAAAGCGCAAAACTTTTAATAAAACAAGATTTATTTTTTGTGTGTAGCATGCTGAAAATGGTGAATTTGGTTCTTGGGGAAGCAAGTGAAAAGAAAATGCGGCAAGTGTCATTATCAAACACGACTGTGCAAAGACGAATTGCCCATATGTCCGAAGACGTGAAAGAGCAAGTTCTGGAAGAAATAAAACAATCACCTTTATTCGCAATTCAACTCGATGAATCCACGGACGTCAGTTCTTGTGCGCAGCTGTTGGTGTTTGTGAAGTACGTATGCACTACCTGCGATTTAAAGGAGGAGTTTCTTTTCTGTTGTGACTTGGAAACTACAACCAATAGTTATGATATCATGGCTAAAATCAAGGCGTTTTTTGAATCTGGTGACTTGCAGTAGAACAAACTTTGTGGGGTTTGCACCAATGGAGCTCCTGCAATGCTTGGCAAGAAATCTGGATTTCAGAAGAAGGTCAAGGAGCTTGTCTCACATGCCGTAGTTGTCCATTGCATAATCCATCGATATGCTCTTACCAGCAAGACGTTGCCGGAAGGGTTATTGAAAGTACTGGAATTGGTCATAAAGATTGTTAACTATGTTAAGTCTGGAGCCCTGAATACACGTTTATTCAAGGGAAATGAACTCAGATCATGAGGTTCTTCTTTTCTACACTTCCGTACGCTGGTTGTCGAAGGGTAATGTACTCAACCGTGTTTTAGAGTTGAAGGATGAGATCCAAACGTTTTTGAAAGCTCAAGGGAAAAATGATTCTCTTGCACATTTTATTGAAGGAGACGTTTAGAAGCGTCTCGCTTACTGAAATTGCTGAATTTGAAACTTCAGGGCAAACAATCCAATCTTGTTCACTTCCAAGATCATCTTCATGCGTTCGCGTAAAAACTAAAAAAATCGGCGCCGAAAAGTTAAGATGGGAAATGTTGCCATGTTTGATCGTCTGTGCAATATGACCGATAAAGGAGCAAACGAGCTGACTTCGGCTCTCCAATCAGAAATTATTGCACATTTGGATTCACTGGAGCAGCAATTTGAGAAGTATTTCCCCGAACAGCAAGAAGTAACTGCTTTAGTACGCAACCCGTTTTCATCTTCATTGGATGTGGCTAGCCTTCCAGATGAGATAAAGCATGAATACTTGGACCTGAAAAACGATTCTTCGTCTCGCGAGTTGTTGCATGAAAAGGAACTGAGCCAGTTCTGGTGTGCTATGTATGGCTCGTACCCCAAAGTTTCCATGGAGGCATTAAAGATCCTAATCCCATTCGTGTCAACATACCTTTGTGAAAGCGGATTTTCAACTCTACTTCAAATCAAAACGAAGACAAGAAACAGACTGAACGTTGAAGATGACATGAGATTGGCGTTGTCTCAAACACAGCCCCGAATTTCAAATCTAGTGTCCCAAATCCAAGCGCAGCAATCACACTGAGAGTGTTTTTCCCTGGTTATAACATAAAATGTCGTAATCAATTTCAAAGAGCGTAACTTGATGCATTTCTTTATTTTTTTATCGCAACACAATCACATTAGTTTTCAAAAAGGGGGTCGCGAGCCCAAAAAGGTTGGGAATCACTGTTCTAAGGGGATGACTGAAAAATTAGGAATTTGTTACAGATGAAAATTCAGGTTATTTCTAAGCTACAGCCCAAATTTCAGATGATTTAACGGGATAATGAAAGGTAAGCCTTCAAACACGACAACTGTATATTCAGTTACGTATAAATTCATATAATCGGGATATGGGAGGGACCATTCGGTCACCAGATTGAAGATAATTAGATGGGGAAGAATACCAACTCCCCATTGCTAACAGTTTTAGGATCAAAGACGGGCTCTTTTCATCATTTTTGGAGCGTCGTTGCGGCCTATACCTGATGGTATTTCGATTACTTCTATTTGTAACTTTTCGGTTATCAGGTTTTGTGGCTCGCTCCATAGCGTAACTTGCACACATCGTCGAACAGATACTAAACATCACACATTATGGGACACCCTATAACATCGATAAAATCGATTTTAAACTGTGTGGTATTCCTTACTTGGGCCTGAATTCACCGAAAACAGATTGACCAATAATGGTTGCCTTCTGAAGGGTGCCCAGTGCCTAAAGGCAAATAGTTCGGACGTGCGCATCGTTTATTGTGGTCCGCCGTGTTGTCTCCTTTCATAATGTTAAGACAAACATTTCGTTTGATGGTGCCTTTGGATAGATTGACCAAACGGCATACGAGAAAAAACAGCACGCCTTAACGCTTTGGTTGCATAATCGATAATAAGTAAGGTTGTTTCAGCCCACATTTGAGGAGGCTACCTAATACCTATCTATGTTTTGGGATGAACACGCTGAAGGTTTTTCGAACGATAAAACAATCTGAGCAACAAACAGGCGGCGCACTACGCCTAACGTTGAGGCTAATTTCCAACGGTACCCTTTCACTTTTCGCCTTCTTAGTCTTAGGTGGATGAGGTGGATGATACTATGCAGAATGTCGATAAAAATTACGTTTGATCTTTTCGCTAAACCTATTTTGTTAGGAAATGGGATTTAGAAATCACACAATCTGTTTGCACCTCTTGACCCGTTGATGTGCCTTGGGTTAAATTCGACTTCAAGGTCGGTTGCTAGCGTATCTCTTTTGCAGATCTTTTCTACAATAAAACTGAAATGTGGGCTAACGGTACAAGCTTGTTCGGCATTGTCCTACATTAGATTCTAAACTAATACTGAAGTAAAGAAATGTAACATACTTTTCAAGGTAAATAACTTTAAATGAATAAAATTTCGGAAGTCTAAGATAATTTTTTCAATATTAAAGTGACAAAAAAGACTCACTTTTGATCTCAGAAGATGCGTATAAAAAGGCGAACACATGTTTTCCGATCCCTTCAACTGACATCTGTTGTGCAGATTTTCAACTAATTTAAAAATTTCAACCCTTTACGGATCGAAAAAATCTTTATAAAAAATAAGCCTCTTGAACCCATTGAGTCAACCACGTTGGCAAGCCCTCTTCATTGTCGATGCTATGACGCCACTAACGTGTAAGATATATCCAAGAGGCTGGCTGCCGATGACGAAGGCAGAGACCAACAAGAAGGCAAATAGCACTTAAAGCAAACTTTTAACGTTTTTTTTTTCTTTCTCGTCTCTATTTTCTCTCCACACTAGGGTAAAGCGCTGCCGCCGCCGCCACCGTCGTCGTGATCAGTCGCGAGTGTACATTCAAGTTTGGCGGACGTGATTGTCCAGAAGTAGCAGCCAGCAACAGCAGCAGCAGCAGCAGCACATAATCGTTCTTCCCGTTCCAGCAGTGTGTGGAGAATCATTGTCCACGCGCGGTCAGTGCGAAATTTGTAGTAGCAGCAGTGCCAAAATATAGCTATATCTAAAACCGGAAACTAATGAAGTTAAAAGTTTGCTCCCAGTGATAATTCTAGATGAAAAGTATTAGGGTACATAACTGTGAATCTTCCTACTGGAACAACGTTAGTTTTTCGTATGCTTGCTAGTTCTACGCACTCTCTACCTATCAGAGTATATTGGTTGCATCCCAGTACAAGTGGTGTTTATTTTTATCACAAGTCGTCAACCCGGAGTGGCACGCTCAGGAAACAGGTCTCAGCTAATAAAAGAATCCTCGTAATCGACGCTGATCGAGCATTAAAATGGTTATCTCGAAGATCTGCTGCATCGGCGCTGGATACGTGGGGGGTCCCACGTGTAGCGTTATGGCACTCAAGTGTCCCGATATCAAGATCACTGTCGTCGATCGAAGTGCGGAACGGATCGCGCAGTGGAATTCCGACAAACTGCCAATATATGAGGTAAGTCAAACAGAGATTGTGTTCAATTAATAGTGAGTAACAGCGGATTTCCCGTATCTTGCCGATAAGAACTGCCAGAGCACAAATAGTAGATAGCATCATGCCACGTATCATTCAGAAGATCTTTCCCCGAATCTGATTGTGACGTGCCTGTCGCAACTGGATAGCGAAACTTAATCTTTTGTTTTCATCGTCTGCACAAATCTTCCATCTGAATTCGGACGGAACGCTCTTCTTGGAAGGAATGCACTAGAGAAAATCACTGTTATTACTGTCGGCGCAAAACAACAACAGCACCATTCGGGTAACACATGTGCTCTTATCAGCAATGATGGGAATCTGGTTGTTTGAAAGTATGCTTTTCGTTTCTCGGGATTAGATCACATTTTTGGTTTATCGTGAAATATGTCGGGAAAATGATGGCTTCAATTCGGTTGAATAAGCACGATCGCAACATAATGACAGTCATAATGGCAACATGATGGTAGTCAGCAATTCCAGTCGGATGATTTAAGTGTTTCAAATTATTAGGTATCAATTTGATGTTTTGATCTTAAAATTATCGGTTTAGTATAATCATTTAGATGTCGTGCCTTAGATGGCTCAATCAGTATATCATGGCATTACCTAGCCGAAGGTGGAGATTCGATTCGTGGTCAAAGCGACGAAATCTTTCGGTTTGAAATTTTGTACGACTTCCCCGGGCAGACGTATACATTTGGGCTAAAGGGTGAGTC
Organism: Aedes japonicus; assembly: GCA_034211315.2. Taxonomy (NCBI): domain Eukaryota; kingdom Metazoa; phylum Arthropoda; class Insecta; order Diptera; family Culicidae; genus Aedes; species Aedes japonicus. The sequence continues at coordinate 42,965 of JASCZW010003382.1, read as the reverse complement.
GATAATTATTGCGACATTTAAGATTGATTGGTAACGTGGATATAGCTATAAAAACGAACTCAAATGTTTACAGCAGCTTAGCATGTATATTTATTTCAGCTTACATACGTCAGTTTGAGTAAAATGCTCGATATTTGCGATTGATGCCTTCCACCAGAGCTTGTAAAGATAAATTTGGACACACAAAATAGGTCACCAAAAGTTTTCCTTGAGCCCGATTCTTTTCAAACTTTCTGGAAATAAATTTTCTATCAGTTTTGGAGTTTTAACGAGCTTTTCCTTCATGATTGCCCAAAATTCTTCAATTTTGCGAAGTTCCGGAGTGTTTGGAGGGTTGACGTCTTTTGGTACAAAAACTACATTATTATCATTGTAGCAGTCTAAGACGGGCCGGGCATAGTGGCAAGATGCCAAATCCGGCCAAAACAGTGTCGGGCCATCGTGAGATCTCAAGAAAGGCAGAAGTCGTTTTTGGAGGCATTCGTCATTGTAGATTTGTCCGTTAACGGTCCCAGAGGTGATGAAGGGCTGACTCATTTTGCCACATCTGCAGATCGCTTGCCAGACAAGGAATTTTTTGGCGAATTTCGACAGTTTCTTTTTCCGTACACTCTCCGGAACGGCCAACTTAGAGGTGGCGACGTAGTGTTTCTGTTTCTGGCATTTGTTTGGTGTCGGCTTTAATGTAGGTCTCATCGTCCATCACAATTCAGAACGGTTTTGTGAGCCACTCCCTGTACAGTTTTCTTGCACGAGTTTTGGCCTCCGAGTTCTGTTTATCGCTCCGGTTCGGTGCCTTCTGGACCTTTTACACATGTAATCCAGAACGTTTCATTGTTTTCTGCACAAAACAAACTGAAACTTTCACCTTTTTCGCAACATCCCTCTCGGTTTGATTCAAATTGAAAACTCATATAGTTAGCTGGCAATCTCGGTATGAGCAAACTGATATATCGGTTGAAATTCAAAACATGCAGAAATAAGTTTAACCGAGATTTCAATTAAATTGTGTGTAAATACTCGAAATTTTGAATTAGGTTTTCATAGAAATATTGAATATTTCATGCCCTGCAAAAATGGTGTTTGAGTCGAATATGGCTGATACAAAAAGCCGTGGAGCACAGTGAGCTAGATGGGCGGATCAGGTAAACCAAGCCTAGGAGAGCCGTGGGGCGCAACCGACGATGGAGAGAAGCAGCCATGAACCGGGTGAATTGGCGTAGAATTGTTGACGAGGTTTTATCAATATAATTGATTTAATGCCAATAAATGTATGTTTTTTCACTGTTCCACAAACAACATACTACTAAAGGGTGTATTCGATAAAAATGGCACACAGAAAATCTTCTGTAACTTTTGAATCGTATGAGTAAAAAACCTAGAAATTTGAGTGGATCTTATCCATAATGTATTATTTACATCTGCCAAGTTTCATAGTTATACATTCAGTAGTTCTAGTCATGTCGTCGAAACAAGAAATTGCCCGTGAGAAAATTTTGTGCACTCACAATCAAAATCCAGGGGCGTCCCATCGGTGGATTGCTAAAAGGCTTGGAATTGCAAATACAACTGTGTCTCGTGTAATAAGAACCCTCAAGGAGCGTCTGAGTGTCCAAAGGAAGGGAGTGGTCGTAAAAGTGGTCCAATGGACAGTAAAATGGCCAGGAAAGTCGTACAACAATTCAAGAACCGTCCAAACATGTCAATTCGAGATGTCGCTAAAAAGTCTAAGGTGTCAGTCGGTTTTGTGCAGAAAACCATGAAGCGTGCTGGGTTACATGTTTACAAAGTGCAAAAAGCCCCAAACCGGAATGAAAAACAAAACATCACTGTGAAAACCCGCGCCCGGAAACTTTACACGAAGCTGCTCACCAAATCCGGTTGCATCGTGATGGATGACGAAACATACGTCAAGGCCGACTTCCGTCAACTTCCTGGGCAAGAATATTTCGTTGCCAAGTCGAAGTTCGATGTTCCGGAGGATGTTCGAAAGAAAAAACTATCGATATTTGCAAAGAAGTTTCTAATCTGGCAGGCGATTTGCGGATGTGGTGAAATAAGTGCTCCCTTCATCACTTCCGGAACAATAAACGGTGCGATTTACACGGAAGAGTGCCTTAAGAAGCGTCTCTTGCCATTCATTAAGAAGCACAAAGGATCAACTCTGTTTTGGCCTGATCTAGCATCCTGCTACTACGCTCGAAACGTATTGGAGTGGTACCGAGCCAACGGAGTCAATTTTGTGCCAAAGGATATGAACCCACCAAATTCACCGGAACTTCGTCCAATTGAAAAATTCTGGGCAATTATGAAAACGGAACTTCGCAAACATCCCAAAACTATAAAAACAGAGCTAGAATTGAAGAAAATTTGGGTAAAAACAACAAAAACACTGGGAAAATCGGTTGTAAAAAATTTGATGGGTGGAGTGAAAAGGAAGGTGCGGGCATTCGGGATGGGAGACGAAATTGAATAAAACAAATGTTGTAAATCAAAACTCATTAGTAGTTCTTCATTCCCTGAAAATTTCAAGAAAACCCGATAATCAGTTTAATTTTGATGAGTATATATGTGTGTGTCATTTTTATCGAATACACACATTGACAGATAAAAAGCTGAGCCTCGGCTTACAACACTGCTAAACCGATATTCCGGCATTGCCTGAGTTCGGTTGAAGTTTGGTTAAAGTTTGTTGCCGAGAATCGAAGGTGAACTTACCCGATATTTCAGTTTTAAGTGATGCTGAGACTCGGCATCGTTCGATTTTTTGCCGAGTTATCAGTTAAATATGGAAATGCCGAGTGAACTAAATGGCGAGTGAAAGCTAAATGTTTTGCCGAGCCCGTGAATAACTTTTAAGTGTATATGTCAACAAGGCTTAGTGTGCAGATCTCAATATTTTTGCGAAAAATTTACATTCACCACCACTGTTTCAGGCCAATTATTGTGCATTGCACGAAAATCTCTCGCGCTAATTGCACTAAAGGCCGGCGTCGGTGGTGTAGTGGAAAGCGTAACTGCTACTTGGCACCCCAGTGGGTCTGGGTTCAATCCCAGTTGACGTCGGTGGTTTTTCTAAGGCGAAAAAATCTGATCACGTCTTCCTTCGGAAGGGAAGTAAAGCCGTTGGTCCCGACTCATAGTCATGAGCCGTTAGGTAGGGTCCAGGTAGTGGAGTCGTCTCCCTGGCGTCGGTGATTGTCACCATGTGAGGAAATAGGCCGACGGAAAATTGACAAATAAAAATAAAAAAAATTGCACTAAAGCGCTTGTAGAAGTGTTGTACAATTAATCTTTTTGGTGTCTTTTGCAGAAAGTGCGCAATTTAACAAAGTACAATTAGCGCGAGGGATTTACATGCAATGCACAATACAAAAGAGCTCCAAAAATAAGTTTATTAAAAATATGTTGATGCGTATTAAATTGCCTCGCAATGCTTGAAGAAACCTCAACAGAATGGCTCTAAGAGAAAACAAAACTGAATCTGACGATAGTGTTTTGTAAATAGTTCTCACCTCCCACGTCCTTGACGCACTGGTGTTGTGAAGGTGCTAATTTTAAACCAATCAAGTCCTTATTTTTTTGCCCACCGAAAGTCAACACCCAACCATTGATCTGACGTCGCTTAAAACTTCACTTCTTCCTTTCAAGGCTGTGACAAATTAAAAAACAAACACAACAAATCCCATAACCCATGGCATCATTTCACTTCTTCGTGTGCTTGTTAAACTTCCATTCACGATCGGGTAACGCGATCTCGGCTAACGGACGCTGTATTTTTGATTATTATCGTTGCCGTTGCTGTTTCTCCTTTTCTCAACAATGCTTATATGTTATACCAATTTCGAAAATCGCCGTCGTCTCTGTCGTCGCCTCGTCGCTCAAATGATTGATTGCAACAGTTTTCTGATGGCTACTCTAATGACGACTGGGGTGATTCAATGTCGCTTCGTGGTGCATTCGTCTCGCACTCCTCTCTCTCTCTCTTTACTATTCAGTACAATAGCTATTAGTGACAGTGTTTCTACTCGGGTTGGTTTGATGAAAGGAAATATGGTTCGTATCTGTTTTGAAGCTCTACGAATGGAATTATTTGCGTTCGGATGTTTTAGATGGAAGTAATTTTAGATTTTACTATATCAGCACAGTTAGCTAGCTAGTTTATATCCGCAAAATTTGGGACAACCTTATATGTGTCACGCTTCACCCAAAAGTTGAAATTGTAGCAAAAAATGTAATTGCAGTTTTTGCAATCATATCTTGAAAAATCCGCATGATTCTGAAAAGGCAATTTTGTCCATCATGATCCACAAAGCTTTTTATGGTATAAACAAAGCCATGCAAGTGTGTGCAAGCGATTATCGCTGTGTGCCTAGTGCCTCGAAAGTCACAACATCCGTTAGGTTGTTGTTCAACCGTCAACAATTTCTCAATATGGGTGAGACAATGACACAGAACGCCGCTACGCCATTTGCCACTGTTGCTATTCCGCTGTAAAGTGTTCTATTTTTATTTGCACTCGTCATCACCCTCCTATCGCCCTCTCATCAAGTCACCATGCGTTTTATGAAATAAACGAAGCCATGTAAATGTGTGCGACCGACATTTGCTTCATTGTTGTAACGTTGAGTGCCTCGACAACCGAGGCAACTGTAGGGCTATTATTCCATTCACCTCAACATATTGTGGTGACTGGTTGGTTACAATGAAGAGCTATCATGCTGACAGTCGCGGTTCAACTCTCAGTAGTGGATCGTAGTTTTTTGTTGTGAGCCATTGAATTTATTACTACTAACCAACTGTACAACCTCACGCACACATTGAATTTTTCCAATCGAGTTGATGTGTTGCTTTTTTGCCCACGACCAATGTTGCATTTTTTCTCCAAGTTACGATCCATTACGAGAAACGAAACCAAATCATGCGAAATTGCATTACAATCTTGCTTTTTTATTTTGGGTGTTGGATCGTTCTCTTTGATCAATTCTGATACTGCGTTAGTTCCAACATCGGAAATTTCGCGGTTGTGACACTCCATCTCCACCTTTTGACGGAAGTTACTTGAGTGCATTTTCATTTGAAAGTCGGAGTGTGGATCCATAGTGTGATATTTTTGATCAGAAGGCTACTAGCATTAATTCTTCTATTTTAAGGTGATACAGGAGGAAGTGTCATTTTTGCTATCTTTTGTCACTTTAAACCACGAAAAGCGCCAGACCATAATATTACCTCCACCGTGTTTCATGGTTGGCTGGAGCTGCCTATCCTGCAGTCCTTCATCACTTCTGCTCTTTGCCGCCGTTTCTTGTTGAACAGCTCAAACTTGCAATCACGCACGATCAGAGAATTGCCACCCATATTAATCGCTCTAAAGTCACTTCCGGTGAACTCAACACGTCTATTTTTTTACGGATACCATTCTACACGGAAAATTATTTTTCCGTTGAATGATCTTTTTTTTTCACACCTCAAACAGAAGATTCCGTAGTATTCCGTCAGTGGTATATTGAAATTAACGAGTATATTGGAATATATGTGTGAAACTTGTTGAATGGGTCCAATTTTTTTGCCAGATTAATTTTTATCTTATCGATATTTTTTCTTGGATAAAATAAATCATACACTTCAAAAATTGTTTTGTTTTCGATGATATTATTCAAGCCAGTTTCAATATTTTGGCAACATTGCATTCTCTAACAGCTGTAGGCACAGCGCAGATGTGATGTTGTCTCGCCGGAGTGAATCCTTGTGTATTCAAAAGGTTTAAAATGTCCGGGAAACAGGTTTGATGTCAGAAAATTGTTGGTGTTTTTTCCGGAGTAGTTCTAAAAAATACTCAGTTTCACTTGTGAGTTTGAGGGTTTGGACAGACGGGAGTAGTTTTGAACTATTCTATTCTATTCTATTCTAACCCTTACACAGCCAGTAATTAAAAGCATTATGGAAAATACTCTAGCCAGTATTTTTCTTAGCAACATTATTATTTGCGGTATATTTGTAATTTGACAAAAATATTTAAACGGCCAGGCAGCGTCGAAGGTAACAGAAGATTCAAAAATAAGTGGCAATTAAACTATCAACTTGATGAATCAGTTAATCAACGAATATTCTCGGTTCATGAGAAAGAGGAAACGGGGACAACTGTACTTTCATCTCGATTTGGTAGGTTTAGATAAATAGTTGGGAGTGACGTGGCTAAGAAGGTTAATGGCACTGCGTGTGCCCTGACTTCTTTTAAAAAAGACAAAGGTATTTCCTTCTTGTGTTCTGACTGATGGGCCTAGGTTTAAGCGCGATTGTTCGCTCTCTGGGATGGGTTTTACTTCCGTGTGTCATATAAATCCTAGAGTTAATCCTCTGAAACGAGGAAAGAAAGAAATTTACCCTTTGTGACATAAAAAATAAAATCAATTTTCTCTGTGATAACATTTATTTTAGAACATTATAGGTGCCTATGTTTTGGTCGAATAGTTCGCTATTCGAGTTTTCTCTTATTTGGTATAGTTTGTACACCTCCTGTTAAAGTTTTGATGTGTCTGTTAATATCTGTTCATAACTATGTCAAGCCTTCCCCATTGAGTTCAGCTCTTTATTCAAGCTTTTAAACCATGTGTAACGGGTCTACCCTTTCTTAATGGTACAGTTAGTTGCAGGTTATAGGTGACCAAAATCAAATGGTTTTCTTCTCGTCTAGCTATGTGACCCCAGTATCTAATACGGGATATTTTGACCCTTTTTCCAATGGTCTATACTAGCAATAGGTTACTTGTAGCAACGGCATCTTTCCCACTACCTTCTGTGTACCATTCCTGTCATTTTTCGTACCAAGGCCCATGGTGGTCTATTTTTCTGGATAAACGGAAGAATACTCGCTTGTATCCCATGCAAACATCTTCTCATCACGTTTCCTGGTCTATCAAGTATTCCGGCAAAGAAAGCGGCTTGGTACCGAATGCATGGTTTAGCACTTATTTTAATGGACGCAATAGTGTAATAGACGATCTCGTACGATAAGTTTTGATTTCCCTAAGTGAATCTGAAGTCCTGCATCTTTCAGTAAACTTTTCAGCCATTCAACTATCTTGTATAGTCGCGCAGGATCATTGCTAATGATGAGGATATCATCAGCGTATTGCAATATTATTGGTAATTTTAAAGTGCTACGTTGTCCTAAAGAAATCTTAAGAAACTTTTCTAAATAAACAGTCTAGGTGATATAGGGCAACCCTGTTTTACTCCTTCAAGAGTAACTTTGAGCTATTCCGACAAAAACGGCGCTCGAGAGTTTGGAGAGCTTCTGGTTAAGCTTACAAGGATCGATACATCCAGAAGAAAATGAAGCAGAAATGTGGGAATATCATGGTCTGGCGAACAATCACATCATCTGGAGAAGGAAGTCCTGGAAGCTGCAGTAATCAAAGGGATCGTGACTGCGGATATATACATCGACTTCGATGTATATCAATTTCGCTCTTCGAAAATTGATTGATTGAAATCTAGCCTGCAAACCAACTAAATCTTTCAAAAGGTCAATGATTCCAAGCAAACCGCGAAAAAAAATTACTGCATTCTGCAAGTCAAATTGATTGAAAATGCTCGAATGTTCTCAAATCCCCTGATTTGAATCCGATTGAAAATCTGTCTGGATAATAAAGTGGAAAACTAAAAATAATTATTTTGAAGCTCTCGAAGCATCCTGGGATCATATTGATTCGAAATAGTTCAAAAAGCTTTTTGAAAGTATGTTGCGTCAACTGGAATCAGTGTTGAAGGCTAAGGGGGGTCACACTAAGTATTGAAAGTTGAAGAATAAAATCAAAGGCATATCCGTTTAGTAAAACAAATCAGGTGTATTATTGATTTTTTCCATTTTAAAATGCCGGCTTAGCAATAAATTATTTATTATTGAGCAAGTCATACATTTCGTCGCAGAAAAATACAGAAAAATATGTCCACTATTACTTACCCTCTACCATATAAATCAACTGAGATATCGAAGGAAATCACAAAGTTTATGTGGTGTATGGTTGATTTTGTCTAGCACTGTATATGTTGATGAGTTTCATATGTACAGAGTCACCGGCAAAATATTCTTCCAACAAATTATTCTTTTAAAAAAACTTAATAGTTAAATGAATAAAAGGCATTGACAAAAAAAAGTGACCACGTCTTTAACATTCCTCTATCGAGGATGGCCCACAAATTCTCGATTGGATTCAAATCCGGGCTTTGTGGAGGCCATGGTCTTGATTCACCATGAACGAAGGAAAGACTTAGTTTGAAAGCATTTGTTAATCAGGTGCTCACCCTGTCGCAAATGCGATGAAGCGGGGATTTTTAATATATGAAGTGTCTGATGGTGAACCAAACTGAAAAGAGTTTGGTAGCTCAGAGAATTGTCTACGAACTGTCAGCGAAGTTGAAATCATGAAGTCCTTTATACACTCAGTAACAAAAAAAGCCGAGCAAAATTTTGCTTTAAAAAAACACCATGTTCAACCTTCTGTAACTTTTACAATTAACAATATTTTTGGCTGGCGAATTTGGCTTTTAAGATTTATAAATCTTATCAACATTAACATGCACATGAACATTTTGGGCATATGAGTTCTATACATTGGTTATAGTGGTGTCAAATTTTTGCTACGGAGTGTACAATATGCACGCAACGCACGTGCATCATTTTGTACTTGAAAACCTCGAATGCTTTACTATGTTTCTTTGTTGTTTATGCTTCTATAAACTTGAAAATAAATGACTTAGGGTATGTGTCCCTTGACTCAGCCTATTATGCAACCATCGATCACATTTTTTATTATTACCCATAAAGTTTTTAAGCTGTAAGCAAGATTCAACTAGTTATACACTTGCAAAAAAAAGTTTGATAAGACATTTGGTAGTATGTATCACGAAAAGTTACACAACTTTTTTTATAAAGTCAAAAAAATTGGAGGGATGTCGATTTGATGTCGGTCTATAAGAGCCAAATTAGGTCTATTTGTGGATGCAAAATTTGGGTGGATTTAGTTCATAGTGCATTATTTACATCCTGCAAGTTTTAAAGCCCTGTGATCAAAACTCGCGGAAATGGAGTCGAAAGAACAGCTCGTGCGTGATAAAATCTTGCGCATTCATCGCGAGAACAAGGATCTCTCGCATCGTTCCATCGCTAAAACGTTGGGAATCGCGAATTCCACGGTGTCACGAGTGATTAAGTGGTTCGAGGAACGGTTGACCACCGATCGGAAGCCCAGAAGTGAAGGAAAAAGTATTCCGTACAACACCAAAAATCACAACCGCGTAGTTGGGGCCTTCAACCGAAATCCGAACGCCTCCGTTCGGGATGTGGCTAAGAAGCTGCACCTAAGCCGAAGTTTTGTCCAGAAGGCCAAAACTAAGGCTGGGCTTCGAACGTTCAAGATACAAAAGGCCCCTAATCGCGACGAGAAGCAGAACAAGTCCGCCAAAACCCGTGCCAGGAAATTGTACCTCAACATGCTGACGAAAGTTGAATGCTGCATCATGGACGACGAAACATATGTGAAGGCCGACTTCAAACAGATCCCCGGGAACCTGTTTTTCACGGCCAAAGATAAGTTCAGCGTTCCGGAGCATGTCCGCACTCAGAAGATGTCCAAATTTGCGAAGAAATTCCTGGTTTGGCAAGCTATCTGCACGTGCGGGAAGCGGAGTGCACCTTTCGTGACCCAGGACACGATGAACGGACAGGTGTACATAAAAGAGTGCCTCCAGAAGCGGCTGCTTCCTCTCCTGAAGGCCCACAACGTCCCAACAATCTTCTGGCCGGATTTGGCCTCATGCCACTACTCCAAGGACGTGCTGAAGTGGTATGCGGACAATAAGGTCAATTTCGTGCCGAAAATGTTCAACCCTCCCAACACTCCGGAGCTCCGCCCCATCGAGAAGTACTGGGCGATTATGAAGCAGCACCTTCTTAAACGACCTAAGGTAGTGAAGACAGTCGAGGAACTGAAGAAAGTATGGGTTTACATGCAAAAAACGGTTGATTCACAGGTTGTGCAGAATCTTATGGCCGGGGTTAAGGCCAAGGTGCGGGCATTTGCGTATGGACTGTAAATAAAATACGAGTAAAATGGTAAAATGAAGTTTAATAGTTATTTCTCAATCCCTGAAAATTTGATGGCAATCGGATGAAAACTCGAATTTTGCGAATCAATTTTGTGTGTGGCAATTTCATCGTGGACACCCTTTAAGTTGTACTCGATTTACTTAATACAACATTTTACAAAACAAACTAAAGTAAAACTGCCTCAAAACACTTAAGCGGTATTCATATATGATTTATTAGCCATTCAATAATGAAAACATTATAATTCACTATACAATGATTTTGTTTCTTCGATTTGTCTTTACATGAGCCACTTGAATATAAACAACCACAAATTCATGCATTTCCTCTTGAAATTTGACCAATAACAACCATTTTAATACGTTATTGATACAACAGGCCATAGTTGGGAACATACAAAATAATATGTCCCCAACATTGGGTCTACGATTTTCTTGTAAAACCATTGTCATTTTAGCCAAGTGAACAGTTAGTTTGTAACGCGTAACTATTTTCTGTACATCCAGACTACATTAATTGCTTTATCGATTCAATTTATCCAAATTTAGATCACTTGAAGTCGTGTAGATCGTCTGTTCAGCTTAACCAATGAAATCAAGATGCCCCAAAAGTTCAAGAAATCGAAAATGACGGGGATGTCTCAACTGCTTTGGATTATATCGATCATCCTACTAGCAACATGATTTTGTTGATTATCGCTAAATTAATGACACATTTGGTACATAGGCCGAATGAAGGAGCTAGGCTGACATTACATCCCCTTACCCTATATAGAGCGATCTTTGTTCTCGTTTGCAAAATGAGTGATCAAAGCAGGTTACGCAATAATCAAGAAGCCCGATTTGCAGCTGCTATCTGTCGTTTTGTCTTAATAAAACAAGTCAGAGTTTCAGATTGAACAATTTCTTCAGAAACTTCAAACATATATTTTAATCCAATTTATATTAACTAAACACGACATTACCCCACTCGGGAAAACGAAGCAAAAATGCGGGAAAAATGTGGGAATTTTTAAATTAAGATTGTGTGGCCACCCTGGAAATGCTCATATTCATCCTTCTCACTTAGAAATTGCTATTTTTACAAGACACTTAATTTATTCCTGACGTAAAACAAGACCGTAAAGAAAGATTTCGTGTAAAATTATGTCTTCCGGAACAGAAACAAAGGCAGCTCGACAAACTATTCTAATATAAGTACCGTGCACAAAAAAAGCACTGAAGGGTTAAGGAAATGCTGAATTTATTTATTTTTTAGACTAAAATTTGCGTCCGTTCTTAAATTTACAAGATTATAAAAACTCGAAATGATAACTTACATGCCATGACGTAAAAATATGTTGAGGTACAACAGGACATTATCTAACTACTGCTACTGTTAATGTAAATACGAATGCTTCTTGGTACCTGTTTTGATCTCTAGGATCTAGTTCTAGTTACCGTCAGAAAAAAATCAAGATTCGATTATCACGTTTAATTAATAAAATTGAAAGGTTCATCAAGGACATGCGTTGCCATAAGATCCATCTAATCCTGTAAGATTCATTTTGTTCCTTGATTTCATTTACTTATTTCAAGACTTTCATTTTCGAGCATTACCATTACAAGCAGTGAAATGTAATCTATTATGCATATCATGCAATATGAAGTAATCGTTTTATACCCTATCACGGAAGAGATCAAATTTGAACTTGTGACTTGCCGTGTCGCGCAAAACCGACTGGCGTTTAAAATAGGTTTGATGTTGTTATGACAGCAAAGACAAGGATCAATTAAGGCTTGCAAATCCCACTTTTCAGTCCAGTGGCAATTATTTTACGCTTTACGGACTTAGATATGAGGTTACCTTAGAAACTGTTGTGAATGTAGTGTGAATGTAATTTTGAGTGTGTCAGTATTTATTATTTTGGGTTTCAAATAAGGGTTTAAAACACATAAAATAGAACATACAATTGAGTCATATTAATCTCTGAGTATCAAATTATTTACGTGCAACAAGGATTACATCGGTCGTAATATTCATTATTTTTAAGAGTGTAGATACAAAGGATAATATACCTCAGATCCTAAAAGGTGAAGGCAAGAACCCATGCATTAGTGTTTTCATTGTAACCTCTATTAATAACGGGAGAACTAGAAATTAGAAGAAAAATTAGTATCTTTCATTTAATTCCAACTACTTTTGCTTATCTTCGACAGATACGCGTATTTCGTCTACAATGTGCAGACTTCTTCAGTGTCTCGTACTAATAACTCGGGAGAAGTTCAATTAGAGAACTTATTTTAGAGCTGGTCGATACAGAGGTTTCATTGGGTTTCAATTTATTCTTCTTTGTCACTGATTTGTTCCATACTGCCATATCTTCTTCGAAGTTCTCACTGGGCCAGGTCCATCATTTTCATGTGCCGTTTATTTGAAAGAAGTATTACTCATTCCAAACACGACAAAGCGAAAAAAACCCAAACTGGAAAACAAAATACGATTGAAATCGTATTTTTTTTGCTGTTCCATCTCTTCCACAACGACCCTCCCGTTTACTGTTAATTCGACTATTTAAACGGAGCAGTCGCTTGTAGTTCTACTCTACATAGAGGGAAATCATTGCTGGCGAATGTGGTTTAAGATGGTGTTCGATTACTTGGTACTTGGCTTTTGGCAATAAAGATAGCATTTATCATTATTTCAATACCGGCTGGAACTCCGCGCGCAATATACGGTACCTCTCTGTATTTTTTTCCATACTTGTACCCTGCCTATGCTTCGCTCATCTACACGAGGAAATGAAAAATACATTGATGCATTTTGCCAACTATGGTGTCTGCCTGGATAGCGCATCTCGATGACGAATGCAATACAAATCCCGGGAATTCCATTCCATCGTGTCATCGTTTATTCGGTCAAGGCACCTTCCGAACATCCATTGTATTGTCGTCAGTTAGTCAGCCAATACATGACTCCATTGAAGCCATCATTGATGCTAATGACACGAATATTGGTCATAAAATCGTGCAAAACACTTATTACGAACAGCGAGGCGCCGTGGTCTTCTCAGTACAAAACACCTGCACTGCCGGTGGACGCATTATTGTCCCATAATACAAATCATCAATTTCGGAAAAATGCCTAGTCGATTTGTTTCACTTAAAAATTGGAAGTACATACAAAAGTGCTGTGGTAGACATAAAAAAAATCAAAAACATCCAAATGTCATATGGGACAGTTATGCTTCCATCGGCAGTGCACCCGGAGCAAACCTATCTGTTTTCGTTTGAATGCTGTTACACCAGGTCTAGAAACGTGGTACCATCGTCTCTATCGAACCATTGAATGTACCCGCCCCGCAAGAAAGAAGCCAAAAGAAGCACTCCAACAATTGGGTTTGTTGTGCTTGTTGGCCTACAAATCGATGACCTTGGCCGTGGGAATCCCCGCACGAGCGACGTAAGTCGACGCGACTTCCGGTGATTAGGTTAATGTGGTCAATTTTGGCAATAGCTACTTTTCGCTATTAATGTATGTAATGTTGTGACTTCGATAAATTTACCAGCTTGAAAAATTGTGCGATTTTTAAACCAAAGAAAAATTAGTTTTACTTTTTGGAAATGGTTCGCCTTCTCTTGTCTTAAAAATTTTTCGTAAATGTAATTTCGATAAATTTACATTAGAAAAAAACACTTGATGAATCCTTAACATAGTAACAATGTTTTTGAATCACAATTTTTCTTTGCTTTTTGTACCACTTTATGATGAAATCATATAATTGTTGATCATTTCCAGCTCCATGTTGACCTCTAGCCCCCAATACTTTTGGTGTGCGCTATGAACTGAACGCTTTGATGTATATTATGTCATGTGCATTATTATTCCGTTTTTCACCTTGAGCTTGCTGAACGCAGTGTGACGTGATTGGAGTCGGTAATTGTTTGAGTTTCACCTTTGTGTTGACGACTGAGGTGTTAATGACATTTTCATAGTTTGTCGTTAGAACCTTTATCAGTTGGTTGTACTCTTTCGAAGCATCTTATTGATTCTCAATTTACTCATCTAATGTAGTAACACACATTAGATAACCTGGAAAAAGGAATGTAACATCAATTTCTTTGTTTTCCTCTCACGTCATCAGAACTATTGACAGTTCTACGTGTTAGAAATGTATTATACAGAGAGTAGAGAGAGAGAGTAATATAGTATCGGTCTACGAACATAATATTATAGAATAATTGTTGCGGAAGTAACACTTCCACCCAACTGACAAAACAAGGAACTTAAAATAAACTAAATAAAAACGGAAAAAACCTAGAATTTAGTATATGTTCGTATAATCTTTGATAGCATAATGTCCGTTTCACTTGTAAGGCCTGTACTCGAAAAAAATGCACCAGACAAAAGTGTTCGCCAAAAATATTTTTAGTCGGATTTTTTTTAAACTTTCAGGGAATGGATTATGTTTCGGCATAATTACTTAGTTCAATTTACTTTCCATCGCTGAAAGCCCGCACTTTTCCCTTAAGACCCCTCATTACATTTTTTGCAATGGTGGAGCCGACCTGTTTGGTCACTTTCATCCATTCTTTCTTTAACTCCAGCTCGTTCTTAAACACCTTGGACGATTTTCGAACTTTGGCCTTCATTGTGGCCCAAAATCTTGCCACCGGACAAATCTCTGGTGAATTTGGGGGGCTGGCGGTTTTTGGTACAAAAACAACGTTATTGTCTCTGTACCAATCCAACGTCGATCGCGCGTAATGGCATGATGCCAGGTCGGGCCAAAATAATGTCTCGCATCTGGAGGCACTTGGTGCGTAAATTTCGCTGTTGATGGTACCCGTTGTGATGTACGGTTTACTTAGTTTACCGCAGTGTCATATGGCCTGCCAAGGCAAGTATTTTTTGGCGAATTTGTCCACTTTTTTCTTCCTTATGTCTTCCGGAACATCAAACCGTGATTTGGCAACGTAGAACTCCAGCCCTGGTATCTGCTTTGCGTCTGCCTTGATATAGGTTTCGTCATCCATAGCCACACACATCGGTTTCTTTAACCACTCTCGATACAGTTTCCTTGCGCGGGATTTGGCCGCCGTGTTTAGTTGATCACGCCGGTTCGGTTACTTGCGGACCTTGAATACACGAAGCCCAGCTCGTTTCATGGTTTGCTGAACGAACCAGGCGGAATACTTCTTCCGAGCCGAGTCGCGAATCAAAAGGTTCGGATTACACTTGAAATAATCCAACACCTTTCGGGCCTTCAAAGGGTCAGCTGTCTTCGATTTTCTTCCACTTCCAGCCCACCGCTCGGTCGTCTGGGATTCCTTAAACGATTTTACCAACCGAGACACTGTTGTATGGGTGATTCCCAGTTGTCTTCCGATCCATCTCATGGTCGCGGTCGGATTTTCCATGACGGCGCGCAAGAATCTCCTGCGATTTCCTTCTTGTTATGAAATTTTGCACATGTAAACAATTCACTCCAAACTAGTTATACCCAGCATTTCATCAATTTTTACCCACGGACAAAAAAGTAACACACAGATAAAAATGGTGCATTTTTTTCGAGTACAGGCATTATTTGACCGCTTTAATTACTACTGCGCTTCTAGTTCTAGTCATAGCGAGAAACCGATGGCAGGGTTCCAGAGGGATTGTTTATCCAGTGGTAAAAACTTCTAAAATGGTTCATACACATTTCCAAAAGTTATCGAAGATAGAACGTGAAAGACGTGAGAGAATTCTGGTTAAAACCCAATGTGGTCAGAAGGAATGATCGCAAAGGTTCTCAATTTTCCAAAATTGACTGTAATTACCGTGCTCAAACGTTACCGGGCAACACTTACGTTAGATCGAGCGAAACAAAACAAGCGTAGAAGTGGAACATATGTCCGTAAACTACAATCGAAGATAATCAGTACTGTCCAAAAGACTCCTGGGTGTACAAGCTGATTGAAACTGTTATCCATCACAGTAGTCTAAAATGTTAATGAATAGAAATATAGATCATTAGTAGTCATTCCATTGAAGCGATCGGTTCGTTCTTCACTCCCCTCCAAAATGTTATGGGCCCAGCACGCTTCCACTGCGCCTCTCTTTATGGGCACTTGATCTCGCCTCACCCCGGTGCGCTTTTCCGTCAATGCCCGGCACTGCTTCTGTTTGTGACCCGAATTTTGACAATTGTGGCAAATCGCCATTTTATTCTGCTTCCCGCCATCAGGCTTCAGCACGGATTCGTTGAGTCTGCTGCTTCCCCGTTTGAACACCTCATCCGTTAGCTTGGATTTGATCAGCTCGAGTGTCAAGTCGTCGGCTGACCGTGTCTCCAATACCTGGCCCGCCACCGACAGCCACTCAAAAATCTCTTCCAGCTCGAACATGTGCCGCTCGATGTCCTCGCCATCAGTATACCGTTTGTCGCAGATCTGCTTCAGCAACGAAACCTTCGACGTCAGCGTTGGAGACACGGTCTGACGACGACTCGACTCTCGAGCTCATTAAATCCAAGCTAACGGATGAGGTGTCCAAACGGGGAAGTAGCAGAAGCAGCGAATCCATGCTGACGGCTGACGGCGAGAAGCACAAGAAAATGTTGTTCGTGGGCTATTCCCTGCACCTTAAGGCCTACCGCTTACGGTACAAGTTGGTCACGAGTAGAGACTGCCGCTTTCTGACACATCGGGAGGTATCGTTTCATATCCATTTTCTAACATTTTTCCAACGTTGTAACAGCACCCGATGGAGACGATGACGACGTTCCGGCCGAGGGCCCGAACAGCGATGATGACGATGTACCGACTGATGTCAGCGAGATCAAAAGCAGCGATAACCAAGATGGTGACGAGAGAAGCGAGGCAAATTTCTACGGTTTCGAGACTTCCAACAATGAAGAAGATGACCCGAACGACACCGATGCTATCGAGCAGAATCAGCTAGACGTTACCAAGGGACAGGAGGAGTTTAGTGCTTCACCGAACGTTTGTCAATCCAGCCGCGTGACCAAGGGGATCCCGCCTCAGAGGTACTGCGACATGGTCAGTTTGACTGTTCAGGAGTACCGTGAGCCCCGATCGTTCGAAGAAGCAATGAGATGCCCGGATCGGGACATGTGGAAACATGCTATGGAGGAGGAGATCCAATCCTTGCACGAGAATGCGACTTGGGAAATTGTTCCTTTGCCCAACGATCGCAAACCCGTAGGCTGCAAATGGGTGTTTAAGAGCAAGGCTGGTCAGTCAAGAAAGTCTTCGCCCCGTTGCGAAGCAAACTACCTTTCGCACGATGTTGTCGATTGCCGCAAGAAGAAAGATGTTAGTGAAGCATCTGGACGTTAAGTCGGCGTACTTGTATGGAGATCTAGCCGAGACGATCTACATGAGACAGCCGATTGGTTTCGAGACCGGTCGGAAGTCGTTCATAATATTGTACGTCGCTTGCCATGACGAAGCGGAGTACAACAAGATTCAGGCTATTTTGAAAGTGCACTTCAAGATAACTTGTCTAGGAGACGTTAGCAACTACATTTTTTTAAAGGAGGAGGAACCAATGCCAAGGAAGGACGACTTCCAAAGCTTAGTCGGCGCTTTGCTGTATGTTGCGGTAAACACGAGGCCCGATATTGCCATTAGCACGTCAATCCTAGTCAAGCTGATTTGACGGAGGCCAAAAGGACGATCTGTTACCTGATATCGACCGCCTACTTGACGAAGGAGCGTGGCGGACTAGGTCAACTTGAAGGATTCGTCGATGCAGACAGGGTTGGAGACCACCAAGACCGTAAGTCAAATTCTCGATTCATCTTTTCATTAGGTGGACCGATTTCTTGGGCTGCTCGAAAACAGCAGTGCGTTACCCTTTCTTCAACCGAAGCGGAATATATGGCGTTAGTCGAGGCCTGCCAAGAGCTGCTGTGGTTGGAGAAATTGATGAAGGACGTTGATCAGAAGCCTACCGGACGAGAGGTAGATCATTAGTAATCATTCCCTTGAAGCGATCGGTTCATCCTTCACTTCCCTCCATTACTCCGTGATTTGGCAAAAAAGTTTACTGCGTCACAAATTACGGCAAATCTTTATGCGAAACGGATTCCTATCGTACCATACCAGAAGACATTCCAACAGGACGCTGAAACGAAACCTGATTGCTAAAACCCGTGCAAGGAAGTTGTACTAGCAAGTACAGACCAACAGATGTATCCTGATGGACGATGAAACTTATGTGAAAATGAGATTTGACAAATCCCAGGTCAAGTTCAAATAAAGCCTGTCCACGTTAAACTGTGGACACCAAGATAATGTCAGCAAAAGGAAACCTAGACATAACTCAACCAAATCTATTGTTTATGTCAGTATAATAGAGTTATGTATGATGTATGATGTATGATATGTACTACCACCGATTGGAGCACGGAAACTAAGTCCGACAGCAATGGGTTCTTCTCTCTGTTAGACTTGATCAAGCTTTAATAACCACTGCTTATACGAATCATGTCATTGTATGTCAGTATAATAGATATGTATACAGTTAATAAGTTAATCATGGTATTAAAGATTGGACTCGTAAAAAATGCGACACTTTGTTTTGGATGTAACTTTTTATCGCGTGGGTAAAAATTAATGAAATTTTTTGTTATACTAGTTTAGAGTGTTTTGTTTATGTGTGCAAAATTTGCAAGTAGCATTCAAGATGCATCCGAAACAAAAATCCTGGTATCCTGGTCAGTCGCACAGATGGATCGGCAAAGGCTTGGAATCCACCATTCTACCGTGTCCCACGTTGTGAAGATATTCCAGGAGACGAAGACCATCGAGCGGCGCGCTGGAAGCGGCTGAAAACCGAAAACGGAATACCCAGAGAAGGCGCGGAAGATAAGGCAGTACTTTCCACCCGGAGACGTGGCCAAAAAGATCAATTCGTCGAAGTGGTTCGTCCAGCAGACCATGAAGCGGGCTATGGGCTACGTGTTTTAAGGTCAGGAAGGCGCCAAACCGGAATGACAAGCAAAACACGGTGGCCAAATTACGTGCGCGAGTTAAGCGAAGGGGGCTTTCTTACAACAAAAAAGGTCTACACCGATTCAGAGTTAACTAAAGACTAATTTATTCAATTAAGCTTAACCTACCCGGAACCATACTCTAGCCACTTGAAACACTTGACAATAACCAGTCAGCAGTATCGGCTCGCGGTGGTTGACTCGATCGGTATCGATATTGATGATGCAGTACCACGGTGAATGACATTCGTTGTGTAAACCAACATAAAGCCCTCGAGAGAGAGAGTCTGGTGTTGTTGTTATTGGTGTGGCACACGTTGACATAGTTCAATCGTTAACTTGTCCTCCTAAGTGTGAGGTTCCATATGAACAATTTCACTCAGTGGCAAGATTGAACGTCCTCTTTTCATCAGAAGTCTGCTTTGCTGATCCGTTTCGATTTTAACAGGAATCTGCTTTGCTGGTCCATCTGATTTGACCCCAGATCTTCACTGCGAAAATAAATGTAGTGAAAACAGCATCGCAATGATAATGGGAGTTATTGATAATCCTCCAAAAGCGTCCAATGTGGCCATTGGACACTAGTATTCAATCGGATTTCTCTTCCATCTCCTTTCTTGCTTCTAGATGAAGATTGTGTAAGTGGTGTAGGCTCAAATTAACGACAGTACGTTGTTTTTCAATTGGAATACCATGTATCGGTAAATGATAGTTTTGATCGTTATATTCTGGTTTATGTTTATAAACGTTTGCTATTGATTGTTACCTTTGCCAGTTGTTGAACGAAATCAGTAAGTCCCGGACAGGTTCCTCTGATAAGCCACAGTTGGATTGCAGGTTGAAATTTCAAACATACTGGTGATCAGTGTTGGTTGTCGATAGACACAATTTCTTCTACTGGGTTAGCTAAATAATCACATTTTGCCGGTTTTCCATCTAGCAGATTTGGCACACATGTTGTAGCGTCTTGAGTAACGTCCTTGGCGTCGAAGATCTTGGTTGCAAGACTACTAACAATGTAGTATTGTGTTCCGTGATGAAGATAGTTGTTGTTAGAAATATGAATTTGTTGACGATTGAACCATGTTGGTAGAATAAGATTTTTTTGAAAACTCGTGGGTCTAGTTTGGGTAATTTAAGTAGGAGTGCGATATCGAGTTCGTTGGTGACTATTGATGTAGTTACGTAGGTGAGCAAGCCCAGCGGTGTTCCAAATGGTCAAGTTCTCTTTACTTAAATCTTAACAATTAGGTCAATTTCAGTCTGGCTCAATACTTTTCAATAAGTATTCTCACTCATAACGTTATCGTTTCAGAATAATCTGATCTAGCTTATTGGTCAAAAACTGAAGGTTTAAGAAATGTTAACAGAATATAAATCAGACGATTTTGGAGTTGAGAATTGAATTTGATTCTTTGGTTTTATATAATACTTCTTTTCATTTGTAACGAAATTTCTCTGTTTATTCTGACTTGTTCATTATTATTGTTGGATAAGGCCGTTAATTGAACTATTGATAATTTTGAGATCGTTAGCATCAGGACTCCCAGCGATATATTTCCATACTGTTCCTAACTGATTCCATCTTTTCTTTCTTCTGATTGTAAAAAGATCTTTGTTGGTGTCTAACTCGTTAAATTCTTCTAAAATGAGACTAGTAAACTGATTTTCTATTTGTTTGAATTTCAACTTTAATTTTTGTATGTGAATTTTGAATGACTCTAAATTGAAAATGATGGATGTAGTAGTTAGAATTTGTTTGAATTGTCCAGGTCCTTTATCATATATAAATAGTGGTCATCCGTTTTATGTATTGGAGATCGTTCATGAATATCGGCCCAAAGAGTTGCGTCAATAAAATCTAAATGAAATTAGGTAGATCGAATCTTTAAGTCGTTTTTATGTACTCGTCTGTTATCGGTAGTGGTTATAGTACTGTTGTGAACATTTTTAATTTTTTATGTTTTTATAGCGAGGGACAGTTTTCGTTCTTCTTCGTGTCTTTCAAAAGCGGCTTGCTTTCATTTATGTGTCTTGGGGCCAGTTTTTTTGTTATGGTATTCAGGTCTCTATTTTGTTTTTTTCTGCAAATTTTGATAAACGGTTTCGATAATACTGGAAGTTTGGGAACTTGGAATAATAATTTCATATGAGTGTATTTTGTACAGGAATGGATTGAGGAATTGTATTTAATTACTGATATCTCGACAAGTTGTTCCGGGTTTTTATTTTGGATTCTCGGCTTTGGTTATTCGGTAGATTTCTGCAATGTAGAATGGAATCTTTCAACCGTTCCAGTATCCAGTATTTCACTGCGACCTGTAGCTACTATGTAAGGTGTGATTCTATTTTCATTGAAGAAATTTACCAAGTCTCCTGTCATGAAGGATTTTCATTATCCATTACGACAGTGTCTGGTAATTTATATTTACTTAACACTTCTTTAATAGCAGGTACAAGATCTACTGCTGCTCTTGATTCAACTAAATGTACTTGAGCAAATTTAGAAAATTTATCGATATATGTTAAAAATATTAGTTTTTCCAGGAACATTATGTCGATATGGACAATTTCAAACGGCGATTTAGGTATAGGTGTTTTTTGGAGAGGATAATGAATAGGACTTCTATCGTATTTACTCTCATGACACAGTTGGCAATTCTTCGTGAATTCACGAAGTTTGCTATTTAGCTGTGGGAAATAAAATTTTCTAAGGATTTGAGCTTTGTTTTCCTCTAACCCACGGTGTGCTCTATAGTGTTCCTTTTTATAATCTCCCATTGTGTATGCTCTTCTGGAATGTCTATGAGCATTTTCTGAGTGAAACGGATTCTTAACATGTTTTGTCGGGCGAAATGCTTTTTGTATACTTCTTGTACTTTACCCATGATATATTCTTCTGTTAGCAATCCGTTTAACTTAGAGGCATTTACATGTTTCGTTAGAACCTGAAAAATAGAATTTTCATTAATATTGTTCAAACATATCGTAATTCTTGTATAGTCTGGGAAAGGATGGGTGGTTTCTATTTTATCTGGACCTTTCTTTAATTATTATCTGATGTTTGAAAGCGTTGATGGGTGCTTCTGTAGATATAATATACATATCATCACTATCATCAGCGGAATGCTGGGTGCCTGTCATTGAGCATACGATACGGCTAAGAGCATCCGCTACTACGTTTGACTTACCTGGTTTGTAAATAATTTCGTAGTCATGCTCTTCTAGATATGATTTCATATTTTTTAGTTTAGCATTAGTATTTTTGGGTGACAATGCAAAGGTTAGGGGTTGGTGATCAGTAAATATTTTAAATTTTGCTCCGTATAAATAATTTCGGAAGGTTTTGAGTGCCCAAAATATAGCCAACATTTCTTTCTCGGGTACGGAATGCTTTTCTTCTGTCCTTGTTAATGAGCGTGAAGCAAAATGAATTGGTCTATCTTTTCCAATTTCGCCTTGTGAAAGCACAGCGCCTATCGCAAAGTCGGAGGCATCTGTTGTCAGTATATAGGGTTTTGTATGATCCGGATATGCTAATACATCACCAGAGGACAGTATTAATTTCATTTTTTCAAAGCATTTCATTTCGTCTTCATTGAGCTTAATTTTTTTAGTTGAACTCATGTTCTTCTCCCCCTTAGAAGGTTCGTGAGGGGTTTAGCAATTTTTGCGAAATCTTTTACGAATCTTCGATAATAGCTCATCATACCGAGAAAGGATCTCAATTCTTTTATTGAATTAGGAATTGGGTATCTTCGAATTGCCTCAATTTTTTGGGGATTGGCTTTTATTCCATCAATTCCAATCACGTATCCCAGAAACTCAATTTCTTGATGCAAAAATTCAGATTTGTCTAGTTGAATTTTGAGATTTGCATCATTTAGTGCCTTCATAATAATCTCAAGATTTTTCAAGGCTTCTTCAAAGGTTCTGCCAAAAACGATTACATCATCCATGTAAACGTAGCAGACTTTTTCCAATATACTGGCGGAGCACATCATCAATGGCTCGTTGAAAAATAGCCGGGGCGTTTTTTAATCCAAATGGCATTCTTGTAAATTCAAATTTGCCATTGTTAATAGAAAACGCTGTCTTTTCAATGTCGCTCTCTTTTCATTTTAATCTGGTGGAAACCAGATGCTAAATCTAGAGTCGTGAAAAATTGTTGACCCTTTAATTGGTCTAAAACATAGTTAATTTCTGGCATGGGGTAGTGGTCAGAAATGGTTTTTTCATTAAGTTTCCTATAGTCAATGACCATGCGAAACTTTTTTTCCCGATGCGTCCGTTTTTTTCGGAACGATCCAAACAGGTGACGTCCAAGCGGATCGAGAGGGGCGAATTATGCCATCATTCAAGAGTTTGTTGATCTGTTTATTAACTTCATCAACATATGCGGCAGGATAAGGGTACACTTTCTGATGAACTGGGATATCGTCAGTGGTATTGATACTACACTCTATAACAGTGCTACATGTTAACTTGTCGTCTGGTTTATGGAAAACAGACTCATGCATTTGAAGAATATTCAACAGTTTTTTGTTTTGGTCGTCGGAAAGATGAGACGTTCTAAATGAGGATGAGTCAAAAACATTATTGTTGTGTAGGTCATGTTCGGTGCGTTTCGATTCAGTTCTGTCGACGATAGATGTGTCGGGTGTCATCTCAGTCAAGCTGTTCGATGTTTGTCGTTGTGGAATGTAGAACTGGAGGGGAATGGTTAGTTTTTGTTCGTTTAGTCGAAGTGTCAAATTTTTATTTCCTAGGTCAACAATCGCTTCTAATATATTTAACATGTTGGTTCCGATTATTCCTTCGAAGAAATTATGAAATTTGTGTAGTATAAACTGTGCTGTATGATCAATTTTTGGTGAGAAGAAATTAATATCGATTGCTGAGGAAGTGGTAAAGGTACCATTTGCACAAGAGATATTTCTAGCATTTAAATTGTACGGCTTTGAGTATTTAAAGCTGTATGCTAATCTTGGGCTAATGATATTAATATTAGCACCTGTATCTACTAAAAAGGAAACTTCCCAATAGTGGTTTTCAACCATATGTATGGCATACCTACCACTCTGGGCTCCATTCTAAAAAATTAGTCGATGCATCGTTTGCATTATTTTGTACTGTACTGTGTTCGTCATATGCCCGAGCGTCGCTGTCGAGTATGTTATGATGTTCTGGTTCTTGTTGGGTCTCGTCGCTGTAGTAAGTGTCATAGGCAGAATCGTAGCTAAAACGAGCGTCATAATCGTGAGAATTGTAATAATACTCTTCTGGGTATTGATATATGTCTTCAAGAGGGTATGCTTGTCGTTTAATGTTTTGGTTTTGTTGGGAGGGAGGATGAGGACGTTTCATATTTATCGGAGGGCGATTGCTATAATTTATATTTCTGGAACGTAGGCTTTGATCAACCTCCATTGGTTCAGGTTTGGGGAATTTGCTTTGTGGTGGAGGAAAGGGGAATGTTCTTTGTGGCGAAAAGGTGGGTCTGAAGTGGTTTTGTTGAGGAAAATTTGATCTATACTGTAATGGATTTGATCTGAATGCAAATTTGGGTGGGAGCGGAGGTGGCAAAGTAGGTCTATTGCTAGGAGTAGGCAATCTTGGTGGTTCTTTTGGCTTAGGGATCGGTTGATTTCCCAACTCGTTTCTAAACGAAGCAGTTCTAAAATTCATGTTATAATATTCCGTACAGAATTGCAAGGCTTGTCCAAGCGAAGTTGGATTGGTACTTTTTAACAAGAGATTTAGGGGTTCTCTAATCCTCTAATGAAGGCGTCGAGAGCTTTATCCCGAAAATAAGTTATATGCACTGCTGCATTATTTTTCAATTTATCATCGGTTTGTATTTGTGCGATGATATGTGATAAAACATCATTGACCCTACTATAGTAGGTACTGATGGTTTCATTTGGCAATTTTTTAATGGTAGTTAACTCGAAGTCAAGAGTTTTTACATCACGCTTGTCCCTATAGTAAAGCACAAGTGTTGTTTTTATAGCATTCCAATCACTCGTAATATTATTCGCATTCAATATATCCGCGGCTTCTCCACTAATTTTACGTCGTATCACTCTCTCAATTAGATTTATTTGATCCACGGTGGCATTTTTATTCCGGTAAGTTCGAAATATAGAATCGACATCTGCTAACCAGTCTACTAGCTCCGTTGGATTACCACTAAACGTATTAACTGATCGTACAAATTCTGGCACTCTACCGATAGCAATAAAATCATCCGCTGTCATGGCCTGCGCAGCTGCGTTGATAGCCATTATGTTTCGATAGTAAATACCTACTCTGGATTTTTTGTAAAATTTTTGATGTTTTCACACTTCCACTTTCAACACGCAAGTTTCGTATTGAAAAATTTCAGACAATGAGGGAAAAAGTCACTACGTGAAAAATTCACACTAATCAAGCTACACTATCTTTTCTATTATGGTAAAGATGCACACTGTTTCGCACTTAATAGTAATTAATCGACCGTAAAAGATGTTTTTTTTTTCAATCGGGTATTAAGAATAAATAAAATTACTTACATTATCGCCAACATCGCAACACAATGTCTGGACTTTTTGGTTATACCGGCCTCGCTCGGTGGGGAAAACCAGGCAGCTATGTCGGGGTGATTCCTTTTGCTGCTGCTTGATGAGCTGCTACTCAGGGTCCTAATAGCGATCGAGCTGATAGCTTCGGTGTCCTAGTTTTCGCTTCAGTATCCGTGATGGGGCTCGTGGAACCAATTGTGATATACTAGTGGATTGGGCTCCTTGGACCACTCTTGGAATTTTGGTGATATTCCACTTTTAGGATTTTTCACTAGTTTAAAACTTGACGATTTTCAACACTGACTTTATACACTTCCCACTTTTAGCAAGGTCCCTATTCGGGCGCCAGTTAGTTTAAGGGTTTCTTACAAATAAAGGTCTACACCGATTCAGAGTTAACTAAAGACTAATTTATTCAATTAAGCTTAACCTACCCGAAACCTATACTCTAGCCACTTGAAACACTTGACACGAAATCCAGTCAGCAGTATCGGCTCGCGGTGGTTGACTCGATCGGTATCGATATTGATGATGCAGTACCACGGTGAATGACATCCGTTGTGTAAACCAAACATGCTTACTCGAGGAGTCTGGTGTTGTTGTTATTGGTGTGGTACGTTGACATAGTTCAATCGTTAACTAGCGCAACGGCGCGTTGCGGCAGCTTTTGACAGTTAATCCATATATTTTATGTCAAAAACTGCCGCACCGCGCCGTTGCGCTCCCCATTGTAGCCCAGCCTTTATTCTGTGTGGCAAGTGAGTCGACACGAATCTCTCTACGAGGTGACAATTGTCGTCTCGTGTGAGGTGACTCTTCATTTGATTTGCACAGAGTCACTTCGCATGTGAGAGCGAGTCGTGTCGACTCACCCGCCACGCAGAATAAGGCTGTTTATAGTCAGCTGAAAATTGTTGGTGTTTGCGCTTAAATTAACCCTCGAAATGGTAGTTTCTACTGCGACTTTTTTTTGCGTGTATCTCTGGATAAATCTAGACGAAATCGTCAAAAAATCGAAAGTAACAATTCCGTCTGCCTATCTCCTCACATGGTGACAATCACCGACGCCAGCGACACGACTCCACTAGCTGGACCCTACCTAACGACTCATGAATATGAGCCGGAACCAACGGTTTTTTTTACTTCCCTTCCGAAGGACGACGTGACTTTTTTCGCCTCAGAAAAACCGACGTCGATTGGGATTGAACCCGGACCCACTGGGGTGCCAAGTGGCAGTCACGCTTACCACTACACCACCGACGCCGGCAAGGATAAGTTTATGTATTTAAAAAATGAACACTAAATGTTCATTATCAATCAGTCGTAAAACAGGAAATGTTTAGCGGGAAATGGTCGCAGGTCAGGCCAAAGGAGCAGTTCTCAAAGCCTGCAATGCGAAGCGGCTAGCCGATGTCCGTTCGAATCTGCCTCCAGTAGCCAGGTTTCGATTCAGTAATTTTCGTCCACTGCCAAAACCAGTAATGAGCAAGTGGAATTCACGTAAGAGCTAGCATGTAAATTCTTTATTTGGAGAGTTTTGCATGTTTACCGGAAACTGGAAGTCCTGAAGATTCAATAATGATATCACGCAGTAAGGGAGGAGGGGGGGGGGCTTTGGGAAAACGTGACAATCCATGCCAAAAAATTTGAAGCTCCATACAAAAAACGTGACAGGGAGGTTGGGGGGGGTTGGTAATAAAAAGTAACTTTTTGCGTAACATCATTATTGAACGTTCCTTTGGGAAAAATGCATTGGAAAGTGGAAAGGTCTTTCAAATCTTCAAACCGAAAAGAAAACGAGTTCGTCTTGTGAAGCGTATTATTCGAAACATTGGTTGTCGACGTCTTTATCAGGAAAAATGGCTCCCTGCTTTCTATTCACATCGTGCTGCCCCGGGTTGTTTGGAAGATGAACCCGTAATGGTGGAACAAACCGCGTAGCGGGAAATGGTCGCAGGTCAGGCCAAAGGAGCAGTTCTCAAAGCCTTCAATGCGAAGCGGCTAGCCGAATTCGTTCGAATCTGCCTCCAGTAGCCAGGTCTCGATTCAGACGCATTTTTCTGCTGAAATGTAAATCGGAGGAATTGCCGATCGACGCGTCTCGAAATAGACGCTGCGGGGAAGTCTTTGAAGAAATTCAGCTAAGAGTCCCGGCCGACTCCCAGGAATCATTGGAAAAGGTTGTGCAGAATGCTTCCGAAAGGCGGTAAGTTTGGAATGTTTAAGCGATTGAGGTTATGTAATTTTTTTTTTGTGAAAGTGAAATACTTTCCCTTCGGATTATGTGGAAAACAATCATTGTTAGTCACTTCTTGACCTGTTACCGCAATGTTTCGGTTTTTCCTCTTTCAATGACGGTGATGGTGATGGGAGCTTTGGGTCTACCTTTGACGATTCATTTGATTAATCTTTACTAGTTTTAGCATCACGAACCACTCGACCGTCTACAAGAATCGATTGATTTTTTTCATTTTTCCCCTCATCAGAATGAACGTTCTTTAAAGGTTTGAAACTTGCTAGTAATGGCGGATAAGCTTCCTCGTTATTCTTTGACCGTTGATCTATCTCGCTATTGGTTTTAATCAACACATCCTCATATTTCATGTTTAGTTTGCCGCAAATTTTGGCTTGTACGATACGTAGTTCCGTTTTGAACTGGACCTGTAGATCGCCTGAAAAAAAATTGGTCAAATTGTAGACTTCACTACCGAGAAAGACATTATATAACTACATAGTTCGAAGGATACCTGTATTGGAGATTGTAGTAGTTATGGACAATCCCGTATCGGGGTTGATTTGATGGTCTTGCGTTTGTTCCGGAAGTGTTGATTCAATTACCGTCGTTCCAGGCTTTGGAATTTCTGCCTGCTTGAGGTTAGTTTCTAATGAAAGCTGTTCAGGCGCAGACATTACCTCCTCCATTTCGAATTCCTGGACATCTTGATGCTTTTGCTTTTCACTAAACGATCGCTCGGCAATGTCCTTCAAATCTTCCATTTCGTCGTAGGTCATTCCGCGATTGTAAAGTTTATTTTCTGATCGATAAATTGATTGGGTTATGTTTTCTGATATGGTAATTATTCTTTACCTTTTAAATACTTGATGACGGCTTCTTTTTCTTTTCTCAACTTCTCCATTTCCAGTTCCACCGAATTTCTATCTTTTACGAACAAATGCCGGAAAGCATTCAATGGTTTACTAAATCAATAGGAGAAAAAAAAAATATTACATAACCTCAATCGTTCAAACATTCCGAACTTACCGCCTTCCGGAAGCATTCTGCACCTTTTCCAACGATTCCTGGGAGTCGGCCGGGGCTCTTAGCTGAATTTCTTCAAAGACTTCCCCGCGGCGTCTATTTCGAGACGCGTCGATCGGCAATTCCTTCGATTTACGTTTCAGCAGAAAAATGCGTCTGGTTCGAGACCTGGCTACTGGAGACAAATCCAACGAACTTCGGCTAGCCGCTTCGCATTGAAGGCTTTGAGAAATGCTCCTTTGGCCCGACCTGCGACCATTTCCCGCTACGCGGTTTGTTCTATCATAACGGGTTTTTCTTCCAAACAACCCGGGACAGCACGATGTGAATAGAAAGCAGGGAGCCATTTTTTCTGATTACGACGTCGACAACCAGCGTTTCGAAAAATACGCTTCACAAGACGAACTCTTTTTTTCCGGTTTGAAAAATTTGAAAGACCTTTCCATTTTCCAATGCATTTTTCCCATAGGACTTCCAGTTTCCGGTTAACATGCAAAACTCACCAAATAAATTTCTTGAACCGCTTGACCATGATGAGTGAAGAATGGTGTAGTTTTTTAAAATTGTAACGCAGAGATGCCAGATATTTTTTTCAAATATCTGTGATACAAATTTGAAATGTCTGGGAATGTCTATAAAAGTCTGTTAGTTTTTATTACAAAATTAGACTTTTTTCAACGAAAAGACGTAATAAGAGAGCGAGTTATGTCATTTTCGCTAAATGTGTGATTATGTAAACGTTTCTGTATCTTTTTCTTGGATTGTATGTTTCCTCCTAAACTTCAGGCAAAATTCCTCATGAACTTGGCAGTCACTTCTTATTTTCTTCGACATTCACGTTCAAGAACCCAACCTTACCCTCTAGAAACATTTTGGTAAGTTTTTTTTCCTGAGCATAGTTACTTTCTAAACTTCTGATAAGTCCCATCCTGAACTACGAGGGAAATTTCCGCCAAACTTTGGGAAAGTACTCTCCAGAATTTCTTGGAAAATCTTATTGAAGTTGTAAGAAGTTTCTTCCTAGGGGGTAAGTCACTCGACCACCTTGTGTTACCACCCTAAAAAACACAATCCGCCACACTTCAAACACACTCGCCACCACATGAAAGATATATTCATATCTGGCACCACTTACACGACTCGATTGTTTGTTTTTATTTCCCTCTCGCTTACACGAATGTAATTCAGATGATGCATATGTGAGCATGTATTAAACGTCTGAACCACGCATGGTTGCCAATAAGCATAAATTTTCAATTGTAGTTTGTGAAAACACAAAAACACCTTCTGCCAACCCAGAAACACATTCGTACACGATCAACACAAACACAACGTGGCAGAGTTACTCACCCCCTGCATTTGTGGGTACTTTGATTCCTCCGTGTATATAATAGAATTCAAATTTCCATGGCCTACACGCTCAAAACTGCCTCTCTTTCATTTGTATTGCTGTCCCTTTTTTTTCTCACGGAAAAGTTACTCAATTTTCGTAAAAGTGGAACAACTCAATTGATGAGGTTGTTCCACTTTTACGAAAACTAGTAGCTTTTCCGTGAAAAAGGGATAATACAAATGAAAGAGAGACATTGTATGGCGTGTACTGCCAGAGCATATTCATACTAGAGTCCCTAGAAAGAGAGTCACGACAAGAAGAACATGCAACACTTATTTTGATTAGTTCTCATTTTGCGTGCATGTATAATTCAGATGGGATGCTCGATAGGTAGCTCCGATAGGTAGATTTGGTTTCACTCTTTGCGCTTTATCGACTCTGATTCATACTAGTCTACATCAGAGTCGATAAAGAAGAATCGCGCAAAGAGTGAAACCGATGCTACCTATCGAACAAAACAAACAAAAACGTTTGGATCAGTGAGGAGTATTGTTATCTCGCGATGATATTTTTTCCTTAATTATGACAGAAAAGAGAAGAATAAAATAATGTTGCGAATGAAGTCAGGTTTATTTTGGTTATTTGGACGTTATTTGTTTCACAATCTGTAGTGACAAAGTGAACCTTTAATCTCACTTCTTCGGCGCAGCGGATGGCATCGATTACAAGGGTCTTTTGGAAATCTGCTGGTATCGTGTTACCGGTGAAGTGATACGCCACTAACTGTTTCCATCCATTGTGCACCCCAACTAGCATCACCACCGACCCATGTGTTGCTTTTTGGCGTTGACCAGGAGTCGTTGTATAACCAAACAGTTTTTTGTTGTTGCAGAACGATAGGCCCTGATCGATCGACATTTCGTCGAGTACAACACCACAGTCACGGTCTGCGGGTGACATATGCTGCACTTTACTTCGCAAAAGCTAAAAAATTTCTTAAAGTATTCCAGTGTCAAAGTGTAAGTGCTTTACATGCAATTGCTGGGTCCGAACTGATGGCAAGGGATATTGCTTTTTATTTCGCAGAAAATTGTAGCCCTTGGTGCCACAAGCAAAGCGCATTTGAAGGCTGTCGAGAATCGTCTCACGCGACCACTTCTGAACACACTGAACATCACCACCACCAAGCAGACTCACTAGGTCTGGGTTGAACAACTTCAGCTCCACGCTATTTTCAGGGTCCTTCCTAATTTTTGACTTCAGGTTACGCTTTGTCCGCTTGAGCTGTTGTTTTACACACCAGTAATCGATTATCGTCGAATGTTAGTAAATTTAGAATTGGTACGTTCTCATAAACCGGGACTGCTCCCGGGAGAGTTAATAATCGGCCACCGTCAGTTGCCATATACAAATCCGTGTCATAGTAGAAATGCAACTGTAATATTCACAATTATTTTTACGCATTAAATATTTTCCAAATCATACACTGCAAATTAGACTATTTTCCGACAATTCCGAATCCAACGGCAAGCGGCAAAATGAAATCCATTTGTCTCTCAGCTCCCGGTCGCTCGGGAACCGGAAAAAGCTCAAATTTTTGATTCGGTGTTTTTTGTCTTGCTTATTTTTACAAAAAACAGCTGCGCACTTCATTTTTCCCACTTCTACGCGTGTAACAGGAAACACGGAACAAACTTTTCCACTTTGTTGCCCAGAATGCTCAGAATCTCAGCACTCGTACGATAAATGTAAATAAAAACCAACGATAACCAGAGTCAACACATGAAAACTGATGGAGTCATGCAAAGTTAGAGCTGCCGGAGTCGGTTGTCGGAAACATGAAGAAGAAAAACCAAACAAAGAAGCCTGTTTGCGCGACTCCTTATTATCGACTCTGGTCTACACAGAGATGAATTTGATAGTCAATTTTACCATTATTGGGGGTTAGGATGACTATTGCAGCATAGTGATTTTGAACCGACTATGATCATGGTCAAAAATACCATTAAAAATAGTTGATCCAACATTTGCCATAATGTCGGAATAGTCCTTGTTACCATGATCATAGTCAAGAATACCATGAACGTGGTGAATTCGTCAATTTTCATGGTTATTGTAACCATTATATGCAATAGTCACCTTGACCATGATTTAATTGTCGGTATAACGGTAGAATTTTTCTCAGAGTACATAAGTCTACATGATTGATATTAAACCTAATTCATTTCAACAGATTTTAGAGGAAAATACCACAACCGTGCCAAGGTGAATTTTGATTCGCTGTTCAGGATTAGCTTGTAAATTAATCAGTGCTAGAAGAGTGTATTAGACAGAGATATCATGTTAGTACCAGAAGGTTTCCGACATGTCGGCGACGGCCGGGTTGATATGGACGAATGCCGACGGCAACAGCTGCGGTCCAGCAGGACTTGGCCATCTAGGATATCGAGGAGAGCTGGTTTGCTAAGCAACAAATAATTTATTTCTACCATATTTTGAAGACAATATCAAATATTCTGTTTTATTTTATTTTATTTTGTCTTTTTTGTTTTGTTTAGCTTTTCGTTATGCTTGTCTCTTTTCAGTAACATTGGAGCGACCTATTGCTTTTAGCGAAAAGTGCTACATATTTTCAGGTGTATCGCTAACCAAAACGAACCCGTTCCCTCCAACATCCCAGTGATTTCTCGTGGAAGTGCAGATGGCTCGGCTTCCTAAAAAGCGAGTATCATGTCAACACGTTCCTTCCCATTCCCTACTTGACCAGCATTCGGACACGGCCGGCGCCGGTATTGCTTCATAATGGATCACCAGTTTTTACACATTGAAGATGTATGTTAGTCCCAAGCATCATCTGTTGGTTCTTTGTGCAAATACAGCTGATCTGGCAATAACGGAATTGCATCCGTGGGCGGTCAAACATGCTCATGCTCATGCATAAACATCGAAGAAAAATAGTAAAGCACTCGATTATTTTTAGTACAAAATGATACACGTGTGTTATCATCTTTTCAGTTTGGTTCACCACCAGACATTTTTCATTTACTGGAAATCCTCGGTTCATCGCGACAGGATATATATGTGCTTATAAGCACATTTAAAAAAAAATGGTCAAATTTGGCAGCGCCTTCTTGGAATGACCAATCAGTTCTAGCCAAAATTTCTCTAAACGCGCTGCTTTTCTTTGGAATCCGGCACAGCTGCCCGAATTCTTCTTTCACTTTGTGAGCAACTGCACTGCCGGTGGAAGCATAACTGTCCCATATGATATTTGGAAATTTTTGATTTTTTATGGCAATTACAACACTTTGATATGTACTTTCGAAATATGATGCAAACAGGCGTTGTTAATTCTAGAAAAGTCGTTCAAACCGTGAGTGTTTTATTTTTCATCTGAAATATGGACGCATAATTGTCCCACTAGGAGCAATTTTTGTTCTAGTGGGACAAATATGCGTCCAATTTTCAAGTGGGACAAATTGACTGCATTTTTCCGAAATTGATCATTTGTATGATGGGACAGTAATGCGTCCACCGGCAGTGCAGCGCTCAGATAGTTTTTAGTAATGCACACATCAGCAATGCTTCAGTCATAGGGATCACCCAAGGAGTTCCAGTCATATAGTATCATGCCGTTTAGTCAGATCTAAGCGGTACGCCAATCTGTTTGTCTTAGCCCTTCCTTGAAATAATTGTGTACAACGTGCAAGCCGCAGCTAACGATGTTGAAGACTTCATCGCCAAGGCTGGCTCGCAGATCCCTGATTTCCCCCTAAATCCTTTGTACGCCTTCCAGTTGACAACTGAGCACTGAGCTAGCTTCTTCAACAACGCTGGATTTGCAGAAAAATACTGTTTCATTTCGTTAATAAGATCGCTGGACCGAGTAGATGACAAAAACGCTACTCAAATTATCAATTTGAAAAATGTGTGAGCATGGTTCCTTCCGTATGACAAAAATTCCCGAGTCTGTGGCCACCTTGAAATTATATTTTGGTCTTTTCTGTTCTTAGTCGAATGAGTCTCTCTCACTAGACTCTGCATTCAATTCGACAAATTTCGACTCGTTAATTGAGCGCGACTCGTTTCGAATCATTCGACTCACAGAATCAATCCGATAGTTTTCGACAGTTGTTTAAAAACTCATGCAACTTTCGTAGCTTAAATTTAGGTAAAAAAATATATATATTTAACAATTTTTCTCCTCTACAATTCAGTTGGCAATAAAATCAACTTAAAACTTATGCATTTCATTAGCAGTTTAGTTGGATTATGTACTAAACAACACCTGCCCTAGTCTTCCTAAATGCTACGTATTGGACTTATAGAATAATTAAATGACAGTCATTACAAAACAACAGATACCAGTATGTATCTCATTCCACAAGCCTCTCGTTGTAGTATGGTTTATCGTATGTCCAGCCCTTACTATGGTTACACAGTGGCGTGTGATTACCGGCCACGTCACATTGACTCGATGTCGCTCCCGGTTTCTTAAGTTTTCGTTCCTCCTCCTCTTGGTTGTACGTTGGATCAATTTCGATTTTATCGACATCCGCCCAATTTATACGAGTTCTGTATTGCCTTTGGCGACGTTTGTTCCTCTTCGGTGGAAGAGGCGGTGGCATTTCCTCTGCGGTTGCGTCTTGTTTATCGTCCTCACCGTGGCTCTTGGGTGGCTCATGAACCTCTGCGAAAATAGTGATCGTCTGATGCCAGGGATAAGATTGTTTTTCTAAAAGTGGCGACGTTGCCTCGAATAAGTTCGGCTCTTCAGTTGTTTTGGGTTGTTCTGGCTCTCCTGGTGCGTTCTCAGTGATTTCATCTTCCTTCAGCGGGTCCATTTCTTCATCTAATTTTGCTTCCTCGTGTATGTTGGATCGTGGGATTATCATAGTTTTCCATCGTTTGACATTCTCCAGAGGCAGCAGCGATGGAAACTCCAATTTCTCCGTTGAACTCCAGATTGGGAAATTTTCCGGAGAAGGCAGCGGAGGAAGTTCTTTGACGTCTATCTTTGGATCGAAGGGCAAGACATTTTCCAGAATAGGGAGAGAAAATAGTTTTTGCGCTTCTGTTTTGTTTTCGGAAGGAAACGACGATGGATGTTCTATTTGTTCCGTTGATTTCCTTGTGGTGCAATTTTGCGTAGGTGTCAATAGTACGATTCCTTCCCTGTTCACATTCGATTCGGTGGATTTGGAATTGTCCAGAATAGCTAGTGATGGATTATTATTCATTTACAACAAGTTTCAATGGTATTCTCAGATGTTGGCGACTGTCGTAACATTTCCTTTTGTGTTGAATTTGTGGATGCATCGTTATTCACCGGGGATAAATTTGATGGTGGCAACAGAAAGAAAGGTTCGACAGTCGCAAACTTTTGATAACACCATTAAAACTCGTTGAGGAGAATGAAAAATCCGTTGGTTCAGAGATTCCCATCTTCTGTAGAATATTTAGGAAGCATTTCAATTACCAAATCAATGAACCGAAAATAGCAAATTTCCATCGATGTGAAGATCAACAATTTTCCCGGCCGATACCTTTCCAGTAAGATGAAGAAATTCGACTACAAACCACGGAGATCCCACTATTGAAAGTCGCCGATCAAAAACTTGATCCACATTCTCCGTTATAGAAAGAAAACCCCAGTGCGCTGAACGGAATTGCGGAGCAAATTTCCGCTCCAGGAGAACGACACCATCCTTAACTTCAGTGGGTGTTTCATTCTCCGAAGGTATCGGAAGAGGAAATTATTGATCTTCACAGATGCTTTCGTTATTCGGATATAGCGATAGAAATTCGCTACGTTCGGTGGATTGATTTGAATAATTGAAATGCCTCCTTTTGATCCGTTGGCGCTGTACCGTCGATTGGTGCGCCGTCCTCAAATGGGGAGGCGATGGTGGAATTATCTGTTCTTCTTTAGGTTGTTGTATTTGCTCATCTTGACCTGTAAATGCAACCACATTAGTCGATTGAACGGCATCGCAATATTGGCAAACCAAGGAAGACAGGAACGACCCACAATCACTCCGGAAAATATGACAAATCTTGGCAACATTAGCATATTCCATTATTGGTCATTTTTCAGAAGTGACAGTGAATCAGTTGTCCGTTGAACTGTACCGTGTTGCTCTTCAATGGGTTCCTCGGTTATGGCGGCCTTGACAACTATTGCTTCTGGATTGCACCGGATGCATGGGATATCACCTGGTAGAATATGGAGCAACATGTTGTCTTTCACCACTGCAATAGGCTCCATAGGCCAGGTGCGAAAAATACCTGGGATGTAGATCGGGGCTGAAATAGGTAATCCAGTACCGGGATGGATCTGATTACCATCGGTCTCATCCATAGGACCCTCGGGTCGTTCCCATATTTTAGTTTCAGATTTTGGTTCGACCACGTCATCGGTCGATTCTGCTTTCTGAACATCTTCCGACTCTAGCTCAGAGAGTTTCACCGGTTCTGGGCTTGCCTCCGATGAGGACTTTATCTCCTTCATTTCAATTTCCTGAACATCTTCATCGTTCCCTACTTCACCGAACGATTTCTCGACAATGATCTTCAAATCTTTCATGTGCTCAAATGTCATTCGTCGGTTGTAGAGATTCTTGCCTAAAAATCAAAAATAACAAATTCAACCTGTTTTCGTCCTCAAATTGTCCTCACCTTTGAGATACTTGACGACAGCTTTCCTTTCTTTTCTCAATTTTTTCATCGCCAGTTCCTGCGGTGTTCGTTGTCGAACAAACAACTTCCGGACGCGAGTCAGCAGTTTACTAAAAATAACAAAATACATAACCTTAAATTTATACGGCTACGATTAGAACTCACCGTCTTTCCATCTCCTCTTCACCAGTCTCGAGCTTGTCCAATGAAACCTGGGAATTGGCCGGCGCTTTCAAGCGGATTTCTTCCAAAACTTCTTCGCAGCATCGACTGATAGGTACCCAGTGTTTAAGAACTCCTTCCGGTAATTTATCAACAGGTTCCGGTAGCTCCAAATCGGCCTCCTTCGGTTTACGTTTACGTTGAAACATACGTCGGCACCGAGCTTCCAATCTGTCGTTGTTTGAGTCGATTCGGTTCGTCTTTGACCGATAGAACCGGCTTGACCATTACCCGCGGAACGATTAGTGGCAGTAAAGCGGTTGGGCACGGTGCGTCCGCCATTTACCATAAAGCGTCTGTACGACTCCAGAGATGCCTTCGTCGTTTCTTTGGAAGCCGTAAGGAGTATGAGTATGAGTTTGATCGGTTTTTGTAAACCAACCGGAAAAGCACGATCTAAATGGAAAGCACAGAGCCATGGTTACCGAATTATTAAGGAAATGAACACTTCAAAAACACTTTTTCTGTATATTTTTCCACTTTTCACTGGAGCGAAATTCAAACACGGTTGCGTTGCGCGAGATTTTTTCCTTATACCGTTTTTCGGTTAAGATTCCGTTCGATCCTAGATCGGTGATCAAGATTGGTTCGGTTTGCTGTGTGGTGAACGTCGGTGTGTTTGCCCTTATTTGATAGATGTATCGGGTTGAGGACTGCGCTGACAATAAGTTCGGGTGTCGCAGGTTGGAACTGGTTCCATCGTAGGCTGAAAAACGAAACCGGTATTGCGTTTCGAATATTTGGAACGAATTTCCAGTTTCCATTGACTTTCCAGGGGCCGTATTTTGGATCTCGAAACGAACGACTTTTTGTACGAACGCTTGTGAGAAAAAGTTCTTCGTTTCGAGTTCCAAAATGCGGCCCCAGTTTCCGGTCGGCTTTTGTCTTCTGTGTCTTCTAGGAACTCGGGAAGTTTGAAATATTTCAATGAAACTGTTTGGATCGGGAAACGCTTGTATGCTAGACCGGAGCTTTAAACACAGAGAAACCAAACTATCCAAAATTAAGTCATTTTCACTCATCTTGACAGCAAAGTAAAACCAGTCATAATTGAGTTTTTCAAGAAGTATCCAATTTTGAGTATTTTGGAAAGACTCAATGCTGAGTGAAATTAACTGTTTGTTGAAAACTAATCGACAGTAAAAATAATCCAAATTTGAGTCTTCTTTTTTTTAAATATTAATCGAAAATCTGCTCTAGTGAATTTTCTTTCTCTAAATTTAATAAATGAACATATAAATTTAAATAAAATAATCTGTATTTGTTTACATTTTCAAGTACATTAGGACACTCATCGTTTGTACACTGGGGTCATATCAGCGGTATGGTTGGTGTTTTGCTCGTTATAATTTTGTGTACCGAGCGAATGTCTTCCTCCAACACATTGAACTTGCAATTGATGGTTTCTTTACACTCATCAATGCAGGAATGTCTAAAATTTCAAAGCGATAACAATAAAAATAGGAACTTGAATAAATGAAATAATTACACCTACCGGTTATTTTTTGTAGCTTCCCGAGTCCATAATTTTCTTTTGTTGCTCCATACCATTTGTAGGCACCTCACTCGCGTTAAATTTCGAACTGGATACTAGGCAATTTAAAACTAAACACTAGAAACGGTACGAAAAAAAAATTTCCTTCCACCATTGTTGATTGAATGGCCTTCAAAAATTTTCAGCCAAAACAAAGAGACAGCCCAACACTCCGATTTGGATAGTTTCCCCTCCCGTACATTGAAAACTTACTTCTCTTAAAATACCTTGCTGTAGGTAAAATTAACTTTTTCAATTATACTTCAGGGTTGAGTTAAAACTACCTAACAGTGAGAACAAAATTATATCCAAAATAGTAGTCCTATCACAGTACTTAATTTTGAGTACTCTCACACTTGATTTTGGATAGTTTGGGTTCTCCGTGAAGCTCACAAATGATATTCAGTGAAGCCAGATTTTCGTTTATACAATCTGGGAATGACTGAAAAATTTATGCGAAAAATCTTAGAATTTGATGGTTTTCGAGTAGATTACCTCCCTAATAAACTTGTACCATTCCGGAACGATATTATAGATGGTGTGACCATACCATCGAATTGGAGGTTCTGCGAGGAATTGGTGCAGTTGTGGCGGACGAAATCAAGGATTTGGTACTGGAAAGAGGAGGAAACGTCGAATCAGTGCTCGGGATGAAATTGATACCGGAAGACAATCTTCGGTACATCTACGAGGACAGTCATGTTCCTACAAAGCGCGAAGTCGTCAAAATGGTGACGACCTTGTTTGATCCACTTGGACTCATTTCGTTTTTCCTCGTTCATGGAAAAATCCTGAGTCAGGATATTTGGACCAGAGGTACGGCCTGGGATGATATATTCCCAGTGATCTGTTCAAACGCTGGCGTAACTGGGCGAATCTTTTCCCAACTCTGAACCTCCTGCGTGTTCCGAGGTGCTACTTCCAGTCTGCTGTTCCAGAAAACATTAACAATCTTGAAATTCATGTATTTTGCGATGCCGCATATTTTCGCGCAGAAATCGACCACAAAATACAAGTGGCGTTTATCGGCTCCAAGACAAAGGTCACTCCGCTTAAAACCCTGTCCATTCCTCGACTCGAACTCAACGCCGCCGTACTTGAAACCCGTCTGTTGGAGACCCTTCAAAACCATCACAGTATTCCGATATCTGAAAGCGATTCGAGTACAGTATTGTCGTGGATCCGCTCCGACCATCGTCAGTACCGCAAGCGCGTAGCCTTTCGCGTCGGGTTGATTCTGATGACTACAAATCCGACGGAGTAGAGATGGGTCCCCACCAAGCTCAACGTTGCCGACCAAGCAACGAAATGGAACAACAGTCCGGTACTCACGATGGAAAATCCGTGGTTTCTTGTTCCAAACTTCTTGTTCGAACCTAAAGCGTCGTGGCCTCAACAGCGTCCTTCAATGTTAACGGAGGAAGAACTTCGTTCTACTACTACCGTCCCGAGTCACCTCATACAACAAGTGGGTGTCCTGATAGAAGTCTCTCGGTTCAACTCATGGACGAAGCTTAAGCAAACCGTGGCAAATGTGACGCGCTATGTGAATAATTGTTCCTGGAAAATACGCCAAGAACGTCACCTGCTGGGTCTCCTCACCCAAGAGGAGTTAAAACTCGCCGAAGAACTACTGTTGAAGATTGCAACATTGTATTGTGCACAAATCCAGCTCAATTTGCAAGACATGGCCTTTTATGGATGATCCTCGGGATGATCGTGGAGCCCTGAGAATGCTAAGTTTCCAGCGATTTTGCCAAGAAACCGTCTCATAACATTCCTGATTGTGGATAGGTTCCACATCGCCGTTTCAAGCATGCTTATGGGGAGACCGTCGTAAACGAGATTCGCCATCGATTTGAGATATCCAAGCTTAGATCGCTGGTGAAGAAGTTCACAAAAACATGCATCTGGTTCCGAGTTGTGAAAGCTGCTCCCCATCCTCCAGCAATGGCACCACTACCAGCAATGTGTCTCTGTTTGTCGGACTTGACTACTTCGGACCTGATGTCTACGTTAGAGTTGGTCGAAGTCTCGCTAAACGGTGGATTTGCCTGTTCATCTGTCTGACGGTGAGAGCAGTGCACATGGAGGTGGTACACTCTCTTAGTACTGAATCCTGCATCATGGCCGTGCTTCGCTTTGTGTCTCGTCGTGCCCCCCAAGTGGATTCTATTCCAACAACGAGACGTGTTTCCACGGGGCAAACCGAGAACTGAAAGAGATAAAGAAACGAAATGATGTCCTAGCACTTACCTTCACCAGCACCGAAACAAGCTGGAAGTTCATCCCACCCGCTGAACCCTTTATGGGAGGTGCGAGGGAAAGACTAGTAACGGCTCCTGTGGATAGCCGTTCAGTACTTAGGAGTAACTGGAAGCTAGCGCAGTTCATAACTGAAGAATTCTGGCGGCGATGGATAAAAGAATATTTACCAGTAATCACTCGTAGATGCAAATGGTTCGAGGAAGTAAAGGATCTGGAAGTCGGTGACCTCGTATTTGTGGTCAGTGAATCAGCAAGGAACCAATGGCTGAGAGGACGAATCGAGCAGGTGTTCCCTGGCAAGGACGGTAGAATTTGTCAGGCACTCGTGTGTACCGCAACGGGAGTTCTTCGGCGACCATCTATCAAGCTCGCTGTTTTGGACGTCACGGAGTGTTGCAAACCTCGTTCCATGACCATTGGAGATCACGATGATCACCAAGGTTTACGGGCGGGGGAATGTGGCGACGGACCCCCCCATTGCAGCAAAGCAACGCGTGTGGAACACTGAAACGAATAATCGCACTCCATTTTGCGATGGTAGTGACAACAGACGTCAACGACTGTCATCGATGTGATCGAGTGAAAAAATCGAAAATACAATTGTACAGTGGATTTCAAAGGTGCAGTGATATTCATGAACAAATTAATTATTCCTACTTAAACTAGTTTTGCTAAATCCACGGCATATCCTGCGGAATACACACAAAAAAGGAATATTGTTTTATTAAAAAATTTGCACTTTACTTCTGAAAAGTGTTTATTTTTCATTAAATTAAAAGTAAAATCATCTACTACAAAAGTTATGCGTTTGATTTAAAAGTATTTTTTTTCGGTTCAGTGTGTAAATTTAAAAGTGTGTTCTTTGACCATGGAAATTTTAGAACTGTCAAATCCACCAACACAAAGCAAGTCGTCGTTCTTATCGTCATCATTTGTAATTTTTCACTACTGTTGCCAGCGTCCGTACCTTCTGCGTTTTGTGTAAATAGTGTGACTCTTAGCATGATCTAAAAAATACAAATACTTCTCTTTCGAACAGTTCCTGTTGGCAAAACACAACAATGAACATCAGAACACTTCCCAAATTTTCGGCGTTATTACGTTCCGAATGGACATTCTAGAGCATCATCTTGGTAGTGTGTACCGACGCAGAAATGTGAAATCTTCAACAAAAATGTGATTGCTGAAGTCGGGAGCCACTAATACAGAGTTCGGACTAGAGGTAGAAGTACAAAATCGCTACATAGTCAATCAGAATACTTTTGAGGTCATGCACGCTCATCGGTTCATGCAAAAAGAATACATCATGTCACTGATAAGAATCCCACTTTTTTTATTGCAGCACTGCCACAGATGCAAGAGGCAGCAGATGCAAAAGGTTTCTCAGGTGCATTAAGGTGATATGGTGAAAGTGTTCCGACATGGATCTTTCGGAATGAGAAACATTGGTGACCGAACGACACCGACCTTCTTTTTAATAGTTATAAATTTCAACTGAAAATAAAAACCTTCCTTTTGTAAAACTACTTTCTGTTTCAATCCAAACAGCAAACATTTGTTTTGATTGCACGACACTTTCTGGTTAAAAGTTCATTTTGAAATGAACATAATTTGCTTTCATTTTAAAAAATGCAACGATTTTCATTTGACAGTTTTATAATTCATTTAAAAAGAAAAATTTTTATGTAAAAACTATTTTTAATTTCAATTCAAAGAGCGTACTTTTATTTTGATTGCACGACATTGTCTATATGAAAGTTAATTTAGCAATAAAAATAATTTGCTTTTATTTTCAACGATGCCACGATTTCCATTTGACAGTTCTACAATTTGTTTAAAAATTTCAACTTTTAAATTTACAGAGCAGAAAATTTTGAATTGACGGTTTGAAGGTTTTTTCTGTGAAAGCAAACAGCTTTCTACGAAAAAGAACCAACGCAACTTTTTAATTTTGGCAATGGTTTTTTTAATTTTAATAACCATTGTTCTTTGTGTGTATATACATAACTGCTTGTAA